>OVAQ01000050.1:3661-22156 GCA_900406345.1 Erysimum cheiri
GAGATGGTGGCGGCCTCTGTGTAATGTGTGGTTTGGTCTTTCAGTGGTTATATTGTAGGTTTAATGGCTTATGTCGTCTGCTGTTTTGAATTTTTGTAAGCAGCCTGTGCTATTTGGTACTTTTTGTTGCCGATGGGCTCCCTTGTATCTATCTGTTGTAACAACTCTACTCTTATTATTCTAATAGATGGAAAAAAAAAAAAACATATATATATTGTGTGTTTTTTCATTAAAAGAATAATATGATGAAAAAGGATAGAGTGGGAACATGTGAAAGAGGGTAGACTAAGGAAGAGGTTTAAATGAAGATGGTTAAAACAAGTTGGGCTCACTATGCATAATTGTATCTAACAGGCAAGATGGTTGATGATGTTGATCATCATCATGATGAAGTTGGGAGTAGTACTCATGAGTACTTCTTCCATCTCTTTTTATTTTAACTTTTAATTAAGACAATGTTGAATCATTTATTACATTCAAACTATATACAGTAAATATCTATGTGACTATCATCCATCAAGGGAGCATACTTTCCACATGTATAGAGAGGTCTCGAACTCCTACTATTCAATTGAACCGTTAAGAAGCAAAACCGATATACTAGTTGGGGACATTTTTTTTTCTTTCCTTGTTTTTTGGCGACATTTAAACAATTGAAAATGTAGGTTGAAAATGCATACTGATATCGATTCATTGCAAAATTTGATTAGCGTTTTTAATCCAACTTTATACGTTTCTAATTTTGAGATGTTAAGAATCTAATATCAAAGGTGATCAGATGAGACGTAGAGTAAGTATTCGTTGGCATATTAACAATAAACATTGCAACTGAATTGTATCACTGGTGTAATATTAAATGTCAAATAAGTTTGTTGTTGTTGGCTTTTTACTCAATAACTTCTCTTTTTTCTTTGTCGTCCATGACTCAATAACTTCCTTAAATCATGAGGTCAGGTTTTCTTTTTCTTTTTCCCTCTTTTCACTAATTTTCAGTAAATGGTATTTAAGATACGCTGAAAAAGTTAAATAAATTGGATAATTGCACTAGTAAGAAAAAGAAAAAGGTCTTTATATAATTAGAGGGGTTTGGTCATCATTGGATGTTACAGAAGAAGGTATTTATTGTGAGACTGGCAGCTACTCCTACTTCTAATGCTTTTTTTTTTTTTTTTTTTTGGTAAAAGAACTTCTAATGCTTGATTACCTAAGACCCATTTTGTCTCCCGGCCCTTCTCTTAGGTTCTCATTTATTACTGAAGTAACTATGCTCTATATTATGAATTTCTCATCTCAATTTAATCAGATTATATAACATATTACATTTTGTTACTCAAACACTAAATATGATCCACAAATTCAGTTAGACTAGGTTTTAGCATCCACCTGTTACAAGGTCCTTGAAAACACACTGAAGTTCACTCCAACTGTTCATATTTCATGCATTTGTATGATCTTTACTTTAACGATTGCAAAAATAAAAAGAAAGATCTTTACTTTAACGGTGTGACCACATAATGTTCTACAACACTCTCGCATGGGTTTAACTCTAACATCACGTACCTTTGTATGTCGTTGACCGTCTCCGTCCATGGAACTCCACTTTTCTCGGCCCCCTTCTAGATTCGTGGGTTCCGTTTTTGTTTTGACGGGTTTGTTAACTATTCGAAAAGTTTGAAATTTTCTTGACTAACCTTTCTATACTTTTGGGCTACGTTTCACCCACACACTATATATTTTTACTTCGTATTAAATCATTCTTGATAGAACCCACAAAAAAAAAAAAAAAAAATAATTNATCATTCTTGATAGAATTAGTTATTAAGTACTCCTAAAGACGTAGTGTGAAGCTTTTCAGATATAACTTCAAAAAGTTCAAGTTGATTTCGGTGAAAAATCAAGCCATTGTTTTTACATTCTTCACATTGTAATGCTAAATAGGATTTCTTTTTCTTCAAAACTCGGGCCTTAACCAAAATTTTTGAACAAACACTAATACTTATAATTATCCTAAAAGTTTTTCGTTGAGTTAATTTTGGTGGAGTTACTGAAACATCACTATAATTCGTCCCTTTGATAACTAACGTTCATTGACGATGAATGACTTGTTTTCAGTGTTAATATACATTTTGATTTGACGCGACGTTCACTAAGCGAACTTGATTCGAAAAGAATACTCATTGTGGGACAAATTCATGAAAGATTATGAATCCACATAATATGGAAATAAAGATGGATTTGTTACACCTAATGGTTTATATATATATATATATATATATATATATTAATATAAAGTAGCGCATGTGCATAAAGATACAATTTTGCACGATAGTGTAACACCCAGAGAGCAAAGCTAACACGATACTTCCTCTTTATTTTCTTTCTTTTCCTATTTTAATTCATTTTATATAAACTTTTTTGCCTTTTATGACATTAAATATCAGTAACAAAAAATTGTGTAAGACAAAACAAAACAAAGTGGAACCCCAAAATGCAGGGCGAAAGCGGAATGCTTGAATAATAAAATCGAAAAATAAATTAAAAACTTTTTGATAAAGAATAAATTTTAAAACTTTGATAGCGTATTTGGTTGAGCATTTGTTTAAGAAAATTGAGCATTATCCCTATTTTGAATTTTATTCGAGGGTGATAATTTACGCCATCGCAAACATTAGTAAATACTGATCGGAACAAAATAAAACTATATGGAGTTAAGGTTAATAAATTTTCTACTAAATAAACAAAAATATTATGCACACCATATTGAAATATATTCTTAAGAAATTGCATGGTAAGTTCCAAAATCCCATGCAAGAACATGACATGATTTGTTTAATTTAAGTGGGCGGTAGCTAGTTACAAACACAGACAACAAATTCCAAAACCAATTGAGTAGATGGTTTAACAAGTTTAGAAACTTCATTAAGGTAAGGAGTATTTGAACAAGAAGGTTTGACCGTATGCATATTGCATGATAATGATCGTTAACTCGTACAACAAGAACACATGAACGACGTGGGAAACACCGATTAGGAAAACAAATCGCATAAATATCTCGTATTAGTTGAATGGCTGAATAATAGTGTTACTGTTTCTACATCATGGACGTTGAATTTACTATGTGACTTTTAATAGATGCTAAACTTTTATATTAATAAAAATACTAATATGTAGCAGATTAAGTCATCTTTCGTGAATCGTACGTGTTCATGTGTGTACAGGTTAAAATATTTACTTACAAAATAAGTAAGAAAATGACATAATTGGAGAAAAAATAAGTTCTAACTCAAACAGAAAAATATAAAGTCATAGTACTACATTATATTATGTAATGTTTTTGTCAGGCCTATTACGAATTCTCTTGTAACATTCCTTAAAAGTTAAAAGTTTGAAAGAAAAAAATCACTTAAGATCGATCTGTTCCACATGCAATATGGAAGAACTAGAGTTTTTTGTCCTGATTTAAGGAAATTTTAACTCAAACCTTATATAAATCAAAATGTAGATAAAAGAAAATAAATCAATAGAAAGTGAATATATTAAACTATATTTTGAAATTAAATTCGTAAGCATCACATATGAAACTATAGAAAGTATTTAAATGGATATCTTTTCAACATTAATTTGTATTATATATTCATCTGTGTGGTATGTCTCACCTGCAAAAAGAGCCCTCTATCTCTTAATCAATATACTTCAGACCTATGTATATCATTAGTGCTCCACCCCACAAAATCTTTATTAAATATTCGTTGTATGTTTAAAAATTAGAAGATGTTATGATAATGTTTCCATGCAATGCAAATGGACGCACTTTACCTTATGGAGACCCAAAACATAAAAAGAAATAAAGTTCTAAAGGGACGAAATGATGACAAATTACAATGATTAAAAGTGGGAAATAGTTTCATACTCACACGATTTAACATACTATATAGACCATACACTTTGATGTCCTACACACACAACAAATAAACAGCATAAATATTTTATTTAAATATGAGGATACTTGTTTCCATTACTATATATTAAAAATAAGTGATTCTTATAATATTTATTAAATAGATGATTGGTTGGATTATAATTATAAATTATGTATTTTAACTGTATTAGCTGTAGTTGTATGATTTTTCTATAAGTGTTTGGTTATAGATATTTTATAATAAAAAGAGATTAATAAAAATAATATTTGTGTTAAATATTTAAATAAAAAATATTAGTTCATTTCATATAATTTGTTTTTTAATTTTTTTTTTTTGTTTCCACCGATAATTTTCTGACTTTTGAAAGATAGTAAGAAGAAACATCCTACTTCAAAACTCTTTTAAAATTTTGAATAGGTATTAGAAATTCTTAATTGCCAAAAAAGCAAAACATATATTAGTTTAAATTCGATTAGTTACCGTTCTTTATTTTACAAGTTAGTTTCAGCATTTATAAATTATAATAACCTTTTTAATGTCACATTACAATCATTCGAACTGTTACGAAGACTTGGAAAAGAGAAAGCAATTGTAGAGGAAACATTTTAAAGAACAAAAGATAGTTTGAAGGCTAATCATAATTATTCACATCCGCAAGGAACGGAGAGATCAAATAAAGAAGAGAACCAAACCATTTGGGGGCAAAGATGTCATTTCAAATTCCCCTAACAATAAGATGGATGACTACTTATTAACTATCATTGCCTTTGATGTAATAAGCAAGTTGTGCAACCACTATTTATTTGTGCTTCCATTTTTTATTTATTTATAGTTCCATTTCAAGACACACATACTCCCTCTGTTCCTCATAGATGTTTCTCATAGATTGATGTTTTAGGTTTTATTTTTGTTCCTAAAAGATAGATTTTGTAGATTTTTCTTTTAATTTTTAAAAATAATTAATGATTAAAAAATACTTTATTTTGGGCAAAGAAACTGAAACGTCATGTTTCTCTCTTTAAATTACTGTCATCATTAAACAAATAGAAAAAGTAAGCAATAAAATAAATAAATATCTTTTATTTCTTAATATGTGTGAAAAAATCAAAACATCAATCTATGAGAAACAGAGGGAGTAGTAATTATGAGTTCGAACTTATGTTTTGAATTTTAAAGTCATTGAATGCTAAGCGCAAAAGGCAAAAAAAGAGAGAGAGGAAAAATAACACATTCGTTCACAAAACATGCATTAGTAAGATTTCCAAATTTATTCCGTGAATAAAATAATAAAATCCAAAAATTTACAAGATTTGATAAAGAAAAAGTAATTATAAACGTGAAAGTGCAATAATTCGTATTATTATGCAACCAAACGAGGTCCACGAGGGACGATAGATGGTAAATGAAGAAGCTATAGGATGTAAATTGACGGAAGTGCCCATAAAATAAAAACAATCCACCTTGTAAATCTATGATGGTTCACGCTGCACATTCATAATTCATAATTCATAATCCATGGAGAGTTTTAAATTTTCTTTTAGGTTTTTTGGGGTCCAAAACTTTCCTCTTCATAATTTCTCTCTTTTCTTTTCTTTTAATTATTTCGATCTTTATCTAAATAAGGGATGATGAAAGGAAAATATATATATAGGGTCATGAAGAAAATCGGACACGAACACCTTCTAAAATGTGTTATTATGGCTGATGATGAGTAGTGTTGACTAAACCAATATTGACCAAACCGGAAGATGAAAGGAGTAAAGAGAGCAATGAAAATGGTCCAAATTGAAAACTTGAAATTGAATAATGAATGATGATGGTTCGAACCAATCCTCAACCATCATTGCGAATCTTTGAGGGACGACGGCCTATTGCCCTCCCCCTTCATCATCATCATCATTTTCACTCAATAACTCGTTTCATCCTCTTCTGTAATTACATTTTTACCCTTCCCTTTCTACAAAACTACCCCGGCCCTCCCTATATTGTGTAGTGTGTACAGTGGTGTACTACCCAAGCCGGTCTACGTATTAAATCTTTGCTTTAGGATAGAATCATAGAAAGAACTGTTTTTCTGTGTATGTTTATATACTAACATTATAACTTTGATTTTCGTGAAGATGTCATCTTGGTTATTTTTAAAAGAAAAACCGTATATACGAACTTGAATTTGGATAGCGATACAATAACACAAACCACTAAAATAACCACTATTGGTGTATCGATACCATACATTAGTTTACAGTTGTAGGAGTCCATTCTACTTGTTTGAAATATCGCAATGACATCTATAAATTTGTTGATCTATGATATGAAAAACGATAACTCGAATGATTATTCGGCGGGTAGGAATGAACATGATCGAAAGAGAGAGAACGGCTGATATCTCATACCAAATCAAAACGTCAAGAGACATTTAAAAGACAGAAATAACCCTACGTAGAAATTTTTCAAAAAAGCAAAGGAACAAAAAACCCCCCTCAAGATTTTCCCTCTAATTTTCTTCTTTACTTCTTTAGTTCTCTTCTCTCCTCTTTCGATCATCATTCACATGACGCAACACAAATCTCTCTTTCTCTTTTTTCCTTCATAAATCATTATTATAAAAAGAAACAAAAAAGAAGAGAAAATATTGAGCTGCGAAATAGGCCGCCATCTAAGCATAAACACAACACAAAGCATGATTGTTGTGTCAGGAGAGAGAAGCATGTCCCCTTCACTCTATCTCTCTCTCTCTAGCTTTTGGGGTTCTATATAAGAGACACTATCTTCATTTTGTTCTCTTTGTCCCTCTACCTTCCATACAATCTCTCTCCCTTACAACATAGAGTATAAACTCACTACATTTCGTTTTTAAGTCTCTTCTTCCCTAAAGGTAAGTGAATCTCTCTCATTCTCTCTACATATGTCTCCCCTCACGTACAAGCAACGTGAAAATCATTTACATAACAACCCAACTTCTTTTGTATTTTCGTTTTTTTTTTCTTATAACAAACTTTAAATTTGATGGAAAAACTTAAAGCTTTATCCTTTTCTTTCAGACAAAGGCAACTGAATAAACCCTATTTGTTTGCTTTTTTTTTTTGTTTTTTCATCTTCTTTTCTGTTCAAAAACTCTCTTTTTTTACGATAAAGATCCTTTGGCTCTGTTTTTTGCTCGTACCTCCTCTGTTTTGGTGTTTTGTTTTGTTGTATTTTCGTTTTGAAATTTCATCATTATACTTACTGCATCATCATTACTTTATTTTTGTTTTCATTGATGTGTTGGCTTTATCTTTTTTATCCTCGCAACCAAAAAAGAGCATGATTGTTCCTCTGTTTGATCATTCATTTTTCTTTAAAGAAGAAATTGACATTTTTGGTAGAAAACGAAATAAATGCGGTCATGATTTTTGCTTAATGTAATTCCTCATTAAACGTGTGAAGCTGCACAACCCATGTGGTGTTGCAATGATTTAACCGCAACTATAATCATAACATAGACCTTTAAATAAATCTCTCTTCTTCTTCTTTGTCTTTTAACATAATTTCACCTTCTTTTTTTGAAGCCAGGTTTCATCGAGATGGAGAGGCTAAACTCGAAGCTGTACCTGCAAAACTGTTATATAATAAAGGAGAATGAGAGGTTGAGGAAGAAAGCTCAGATTCTGAATCAAGAGAATCAACAACTTCTCTTCGAACTCAAACAAAAGCTCTCCAAAACCAACAACTCTAATGGATCAAATCAAGGAAGCAACAACAATCTCTCTTCATCAAGCTCTGCTTCTGAACAATCCTGATGCAACAACAAAACCCTTTATTAGGACAAGATTTGGATTTGGTAGACTGATCAAAAATCATCATCATCCCTGCTTAATTAGAAGAACCCATCATCATTTTTCTTTTCTTTTTTTGGGTGTAATGTAAGAAAAATAGTTAAGAATAGTGGTTAGTGGTAGTATTATTAATTATCGACTAGTTTTTATTTTGTTGGAGTATTACTAGAAAAAGGACAGAAGCGTTGTGTGCCCTCTGGCCTATCTTCTCAGGGATATTTTACTTTTGTTTCCATTTATATGTTAATTAGATTTTCTATTTTGCCTTTTCATTGGTTCTTTAGGACATGGTGGATTCTTTAGGACATGGTGGATTCTTTGTACCTTCTGCTCTTCTCTTAAACAACCAGTATCTTTATATTTTTTTATTTATCCCTTTTATTATTGGGTTCTACATTTTCCTTTTATTTTTATGAATTACATGGTCTTGAAATAACAAATTGTTATATTACATGGAGGAATGTAACAATAAGATTGGAAAATGTGACCCCTTGATATGTAGTATTATTTTTCTTCCTGTCACAGTTATGTTAGTTAAAGTTATTTTCAAATTAATACGTAATTGTATGCAACAAAAGATTAGAAAGCGGTTGCTCTCTTTAGAAACCGAAATTTATAATTTATGGAATTATGGTTAAAGTAGTGATAAGGTCCACAAGGATACCAGAAGATACGAAAAAGTGTTTAGGAGAACATATATACTTACTGCCAATTTTAAATCACGTGATCAAAGTTGTATCCTATTGACTGTATTTATTAGATCATGTGCATATTAAAATGTTAACTATTATCTCCTTTTTTAAAAAATTTGTTTCCCTAAAATAGTTCTACCAAAAAAATAAAATAATACAGAATATCACAACTTTTATATAATTTCTAAAAATTTGTGTACTAGTTCAATACTAACAATATTGTGCTCCATCTATTAGAAAAGCTCAACATACATCAATAAAACCAACTATTTTAGTGTAGATTCCAATATATTGTTTTTGTTGGAGATGATTTTTCGGGTTCAACAACTTCCGTTATATGCATTACCGACCATAACTCCACAAAGGATATTAATTAATAAATTTAGGACAAAACACACTTCACACAAAAAGTGATCTGACCTTGCGTCAAAATTTTTAACTCTTTTTCATTATCTTTTTACCAAAATCTTCGGTTTGGGACGTAGTCTGCCCCAACCACATCTGCCTTCCGTAAAGATCTTTTCCTGAAGGATCGCTTCCTTAATTGCCGTGCGAAGTTCACACAAGCCTATATTTCTTGACCTTAAATCCAAACGAGCTTCAAATTTCTTAGGAATGTGGCATAGAACTCAAGTGTTGGTGAGAAAATTACAGAGAGACCTACGAGTCTAGAAACATAATTTTCGTAACTCAGTGAAAATCATCATCACAAACTCAGACTTGGCAAGTCAACTTTGAAAATATGATATTCAGAAAATTATTCCGTTTGATGGTTACCCCAAAATCTCTTTGGAAGATCATGCAAGTCATCATCTTCTGATGTTCAATTTCTAATCATTGTTTCTCTATATTAAAAAATAAATTAAATGAATTTTGGCATCTTGACATTGGACAATATGTAGATTAGGTTAGACTTGCGATGTAGATATCCTTCTTCCCATCAGCGATTACTACCGGAAAAAATGGGACAACTAGCCACACTAATTTAGAAGACTTAAACCATTTAAATTGAAATCAATATTTACAAGGGTATAAACAACTAGAAACTACACAAGCTATCAAGAAACATTAGCTTGAAGTAAAAGATCATAAATTTAATTACTGTGTCAAAATAGATTCTGAGACATGATCAGTGGGAATTTGAAATCATAAACTTGGAGATGTGTTCAATTCCACAAACAATAGCCAAGCCAACACGGGCAATCGTTGGTTCTATCGTTGTACATGAGAGGCTCTGTTAAAAGAAAGAGATATAAGACGAACCCAACTACACCGCCTAAGAAAGCTGCACTCACCAAACCTGAGAGAGGAACCATGAACATCCTTAGCTAATTATTACGCATTTGCATTTGTTAACAACCTTAAAATTTATATCTTACCTTTTCCTCGTGCGTATAGCACAGGCAATCCCATGTAGTTGCAGAATATATGAGCAAATAAAGGAGCAGCGAGATGTCCTGTAAAATATCACGCAATGCAGAAGACATCATCATCGAGGCCAGCATTAGAAGGGCTTTACATGTATAATTTATATAATGCGAGGGATGTACCAGTTCTGATGAAGAGAAACGATGCATATGCCCCAAAAATGACTGTGTAGCCAAGCTGAAGACCTGATCAACAGACAAGTGAAGCTCAGGACTGATTAACAAACATTATTTTTATGATTATGGATGGCAACAGTTAAAGTGGAACATACCAACAATCAGTGAAGCCCTGAGATAGCTGCGGTTGTGCCTGATGTACATCTCTCTAAAATGGTTCAAGTGGGCTGCACAGAACATACAAAAGTCAGACAAATCAGCAATTTTCGTCTCACTTGAGTCGTAAACTGTCATTAATAGAGAAACAAAGATACAAACCCAAGCTAAAGAGAATTGGGCAGATAAAGATGGCACTGTAAATCCTAAATCCAGCACACAGAAGCAAAGGTATCATACAGGCTCGAAAAACCAGCTCCTCAGTTACTGGTGCCTGCAATCACAAGAAAAGACCGCTCTAAAACAGACTATAATTTGTTCGATTTAGTAGTTACTTATACAAAAAAAAAGGTAGGAAAAAGGTATTACATGGTAAACCATGCATATATTCGTCAGACAATTAGCACGCCATGTCTTATTCAATAAAGAATTACAGATAAGCTAAAAGAGATGGCGAACAGATGATTACCACGATGAAATTGCGCCAAACGGAAATATTAGAAGCACCTGCCAGTACCCAAGCAGGGGTTGTTTGGACAAGACTTTTGAAGTAATCAAAGGAGCTACACCGACCACCACTTTCCTTCCATGATTCCAGGAGCAATAACAACTTCAAGACCAAGGATCCAGCATACATGAGCGAGGTTAATAGAAGAGGATACACCACTCCTTGCCACTGTTCCATATCACAAAACAGAATCTTTTAAGATAGTATATCAAGTAAACCGCCTTTTATACTATTACTAGTGTACAATAAGCTACGAGTAAAGACATTGAGACAAATAACTTACCAGATGATCTGTCCGTATGCCATAAACTCCAAGTATAAGAGAGACCTCCCAGCTTTTTATCTAACATTTCTCAAGCAAAAAGGGAAGAGAAGTTTCAGTGATTCTTGTAACTAGTGTTGCATTGTACCAAACACAGCATAGTATTGAATCTTATACTACGTGAACCAAGATTACGGCATTCTACAAGTAGTAAAGCAAATTCAACTCTGAAAAAGTTACATATACATAAAATTTCTTCACTCTTTGTTTGAGTTTCGTTTAATTGAGATATTGCATTCACTAAACAAAACTTGAAATAAGGTTGTAACGGTGCCAATCCGGTAAGCTTCTTCTAGATTTGAACTAATTTGGTTGATTGGTTCCAAATCAACGGAGAATTGACTTCAAATCGAGAAATGGGAGTCAGAGAAGCTTACCGGAAGTATATAAGCTGTGAAGACAAGAGACGCTAGAGTAGAAATCGCCGCGCAGATGAATCTCCGAATCATAAAGTCAGTGTAAGAAGAAGCCGACGGGAGACGGAGAATCACGGTGGGAGCGTAAAGGATCAAGACGTAGAAGAGTGCCATAGCGACGCAGGCGGCAACCGCCACCGGCATCGAGATACTCTCGCTATCGACAACCATAATCAATCGGAAGTGAACAAGTGGCGGAAGCTCCGGTGAGAAATCCACCGGTTAAGTTGTCGAAGTCACCGCTGGTTGAATCTTAGACCGGCGGTCTTCAGACTTTTCCCAATTACATCGCGCCACGTTATTGAATTAAAAAATGGTTACTGGGTCAATGAGACCCATTGGGCCTTCCAAAAGCAGGAAAGGTAGGATAGTATGGTAATATCATATAGCAGATATACGTCACCAAGCCTATTCCAAAGAACCACAGTGGTTATATTTCGTCATAGAACTAAGTAGATTGACGAAAATACCCTCACGCGCCTTCTTCTAAAGTTTTCTGGACGCTTCACTCTCAGGAAACAGAGAAATGGTAAAATTCTCTGAAACGTCACGAACGTGAAATTTCTCTCATTGATCCGTCGTGAACCCTAATTTCGAATCCCTTAACTGATTTCGAGATCTCAATTTGGGAAACGATTTGAAGATGACGAAGGATTTTACAGTTCCACCTGTGGTTTTCCCTTCCGGTGGATCTTCAGCTGGTGCTAATGTCCAGCAACGAAGATTCCCAGCGACTCCGTTTCAACCGCCACGCCCTTCATCTTCCGCAATCCCTTTCATGTCGTTCGACATGGGATCCGCAGCCGCGTCTTCCGCCACGCCAGCCGGACCATTCGGCGGCACAATCGCGTCCTCTTCGTCTTTTGGTGGAGGTTCAGCTTCGTTTGAAGATGAAGAGCCTTTGCTTGACGAGCTCGGTATACATCCAGATCAAATCTGGAAGAAGACTAGATCGATTCTTAATCCTTTTAGGATTAATCAAACCGTTCACAAGGATTCAGATCTATCTGGTCCGATCTTTCTATATCTCGCGCTTTGCCTATTTCAGTTGTTAGCTGGTAAGATCCAATTCGGTGTCATACTTGGATGGATCGTCGTCTCGTCTATCTTCCTGTACGTTGTTTTCAACATGCTTGCTGGTCGAAACGGGAACCTTAATCTACATACGTGTACGAGTCTGGTTGGATACTGTTTGCTTCCGGTGGTGGTTTTATCGGCGGTGTCATTGTTTGTGCCACAAGGAGCGGGACCGGTCCGGTATGTGCTTGCGGCGGTGTTTGTGTTGTGGTCAACGAGAGCTTGCTCTACTTTGGTGGTATCTCTCGCTGACGGTGGAGAAGAGCACCGTGGCTTGATCGCGTACGCTTGTTTCTTGATCTATACTCTATTCTCTCTTCTTGTTATATTTTGAATTTCCTTTTGTTATGCTTTTCGAATATTGATAGTTGGTTTGGTGAATCTTCCGATGCCATTGGTGAGTAGCAAATGCTATAAGTTCTTTGATGTGAGGTTGAAACGGGTGGGAATAGCAGCGAGGTGTAAAGGTTTTTTTTTTTTGGGATAAATCTAGAAAGATGTTTAAGAAATTTGATTTAATGTTTGTACCTGTCACTTGATCTTCGAGGTTTTTACTTGAGAAATTATTTATACAACTCATCTATATGTTTCTTTTGACATAGCTTGTTCCTTGATATTAGATTTGTGAGAGTATCGGAATTGATGTTGCAGATTACATGCGCTGAACCAATGCAGAACATGTTGTTGCACTAAAAAGAGCTTATTCACTTCATTTTTCCTCTTTACTTTGCCATTTGCTTATATCTTGCTTAAAAGTCCCAAGTTTTAGGAATGCTTGGCATTGGATTCGCTTAAACTGTGGCTCCATGTAGGCAGAGTAGAATTTGAGTTAGTCTTAGCATATTGGCTACTGCTTACTGAGGCATAGTCAGAATGAAATAGTGATTAGGATCTAGCGATTGGCCGATACTGATCTGTTTCCTGATTAGGTGTCAGAGAGAAGTAGGGACATGGGCTCTTGGCTTCAGATTAGTTTTCTGCTGTCAACCCGCTGTGTCACAATATCAGAAAGAGTTTTATCCGCCACTTGTACATACTCTCTTAGATGGAAAATTGCTTTTAAACCGGGGATATCTTACTAGATTTAGTGCTAATGTTCTTCAGTCCCTTTTTCTGTGTTTGGTAAATTAATATGATAGAACTGGCCTAGAACATTCAGTAGAACTGGTGTCGGAGATTATTACATTTATTCGTCTTGCGTTGGACTCAGTGAACAACTTTTGTGTTCCATCTCTTCTCTACAATCCAAATTAAGTCGAAGGGAACTATTTTATAAACATACAATGTCGAGATGTAAATGTGATAGATGTGGTGGATGTACTCAAGGCATACCTACATTTCCGATCCTTAGACTCAATTGAGAAACCAAACTTTTAGGCGGATGGTTCTCTCCTTTACCCTGATTTGCAAAGGAAACTATATATACGCAACTAGTTTCTCCATTATATCTTTTTAAATGAAGCGATCAGATAGTGATTAAACACTCTTAGTACATGTATACATAGCAAGATTATATCTCAAGTGTCTATGAGATACGTATTTTTTTGTTTCAAAGTAATACTCAAAAGATAGATATCCAACTGAACTTTCTTACTCTCAATCTGTAGATTTTAAACATTGAGAAACCCTCTAAACCAAATCAAATCACTCCCAACCTTTTGATGTTGCCGGGACGGCGCATGAGATTTCCGCAGCTGATAACAGACAGTTCGCCAGTAAAACACTGCCTGTCCTCGCCGGAAGTCTCTGCCAATCATATGGTGGAGACAACGACGTATCATTCACGGCCTCCAGGTTTATCTCGAACAAATCATCTTCACAGTCTTCTTCACTATCTCCCTCGCCATCGTGTTTAGGTTCGTTGGCTTCTTGTTTCTCTTCTTCTGTCCCCCGGTTAACCAAACCAGCACGACGTGTCATGTTGATTCAGATAAATTTCCGGGTTTCGGTTAATGTGGTTCATATTTGAGAGTATGTTGTTAATGCGTTGTATATATACATACAAGTGAGTGAAGGAACAGATGGGTTAGTGGAACGGTCCCCAACGAATCTACAACTATCTTTGTTGGGAATTTTTGGGACTTTGAAGATATATTTTAATTCAGGAAATTCCTTTTTTTTTTTTAATTGGTTCACAAAAAGTCCAAAAGATCAAAATCTCAATTTGTCATATAGAGTCGTGACTTTAGTACAACAGTAATAAATAGTAATTGTTGTAGTACTATACGACTACAGTAAATGTTTCTGGTGCAACGGTCGCTATATGTATTTTAATTTTTAGTGAGCTATATAAAATTGAGCTATTTCCGAAAACGCTAGGAGCAAAGTATCTTTTAATGTTCTTAAGTTTATTGCTAAGTTTTGTTATCTTTTTGTCCGTCCACCCAAAAATAGACATCCTCATTGTGTAACAATATACTACTTCTTTTAATATTAGCCAGCCATCCACAAAAGTGCTAGTCACCAAAACGAGTCTATTTTATAAGCAACTCGATGTTTGATAAACATATATTATTTCCTAAAGCTTTACTCTAAATAAGTCATTAGATACATACCAAGTCAAGACCATTTTGTAACATGGCTCATAATTTTAACCATTGAATTTTTTTTTTCCGATAATCTGATTCTACCAACTAGTCACATTGTGTAAAAGATAGATTTGAGAATGTACTAAAAAACATCACACACGTTCTTCAGAACACTACCAACTTGGTTTTTAATTTGATTGCTACACTTTTGAAACTTAAAAAATGTGAAAACCACAAAATATAAATCAAATTTTACGAAACCGATCATATCCGGATTAATATTTCAACTACACTATACAAATAAAAATTAAAGTTCAGAATTATGAAAAATTAATCCAAAAGAATCTGTTTTATCCCGAATGCCATGACATGAATATCAAATGTTTGTTTCAATTCCTGTTAAAATGTAGACTGCGTCAACAACATCACTGTCGAAACTAATCGAAGAATAAATGGATTACCATAAAAGGTTTTATGGAGGAGAAGGTACACCTAACACGAATCAAATATATATACCTACCAACCTATACTACATGTTTTATATTTTTCTAAACTTTACACATTTGTTTACTTTCCCTTTTTTTGGGGGGGGGTCTAATTTTCTATTAGTATTATTGACAAAGTTTTAATTGCGTGGTAGTAATTTTATGCTTATGTTTAATCTTACATTAATCAACGGATGACGTGGCTTAAGGATATTCACATCTCACTCCTATTACAGTGGGTTAACACACAAACAAACAAAGAAGAAAACGACCAAAACTGCAAGTAACCCAACAAAATCTAACCTGCGTTAATCAGACCAAACCTCTCTTCTCTCACTTCCCAGCTACCTTTCTCTCTCTCTCTCGCTTTCTTTCTCTGCTTATCTCTCTTGGTCTTGGCAATGCCTACTACAGATTCTGCAGGGTCTCCCTCCTCAGGTTTGATCTTTTGTCTCTTCCATTTTAAACACGCCGTTAGATTTCTACAGTTCCCTTTCTGGTATAAATAAGATAACGAATTTTCTCGAAAATCGCTGACGAACAGCGTTTTGAATTTCTGGTTCAAAAGAGGTCGAAAGCGCGAGTCAGAAAAAGAAAAACATAAAATTTGCAGAATTGGGTCATCTGATGTGGATTGAATTGATTATTAGATTGCTGAATTTTCAATTTTAGATAATGCATTTAATGATGGCTTATAGGATCACATTAACTTTTTTTTTATCTGTAAATTTCGTTTCATGCAAAAGAACATCAGTAAAACAACCAATTTAACATCAGTATAAACATGTTACGTACAGGTTCATGATTTGCTTATTATATTCGGTGTTGTTGTTGAGTTTTTTTTTTTTTTTTGTTGTGTGTAAAAGGTTTAAATTCGGTGTTATGTTGCAAAAATATTTGTTAGGAATCTTAATATGTGCCCATGAGTGAGTTTGGTCTTGAGTAACTTGGCAGCTTGTTACTTGCCTTTGAAGATTTCATTTTAGAGGCAGAACAACAATCTCTGTTTTTGTCTGATTCTGATTACAGGTATTCTCCAGAAGTTGTTGTTGCTGTCCATTGTCGGTTTAGCTGCTTGGACTTATCAAGCGATCCAGCCTCCTCCACCAAAGCTATGTGGCTCTCCTAATGGTCCATCGGTCACAGCACCGAGGATTAAGCTGAGAGACGGAAGGCATTTGGCATACAAAGAGCTTGGAGTTCCCAGAGATGAAGCTACCCATAAGATCGTCGTTGTCCACGGATCTGATAGTTGCAGGCACGATAATGCTTTCGCAGCTCTACTATCACCGGTACGTACTACTTGTGATGATCTCATACCAAACTTCACTAATTGCTCTCCAGTTTAAAGATGTACACTTTGATATCAATGTTGTAGGAGATAAAGGATGGACTAGGTGTGTATATGGTTTCATTTGATAGACCTGGTTATGGAGAGAGTGATCCGAATCCAAATCGTACTCCTAAAAGCTTGGCTTTGGATATTGAAGAGCTTGCTGATCAGTTGAGTCTTGGATCCAAATTCTATGTCATTGGGTACTCGATGGGTGGACAAGCGACATGGGCTTGCCTTAAATACATTCCTCACAGGTATCAACTCAACAAAACTAAAATTTTAATGATGACACAGTTATTGAATGTTTGTGTCTGTGATGGGTCTGATTCTTTAGGCTGGCTGGAGTAACGCTTGTTGCTCCAGTGGTGAACTATTGGTGGAAGAACTTTCCATCAGACTTATCAACCGAAGCTTATAACCAACAAGCGAAAAATGACCAATGGGCGGTGCGTGTTGCACACTATGCTCCTTGGCTTACTCATTGGTGGAACACTCAGAAGTGGTTCCCCGGATCAAGTGTTGTGACCCGTAGTCTCGGTATGCTGTCCAAATCAGACAAAGAGATCATGTTTAAGCTCGGTGCTGCAAGAAGGCAACATGAGGTATATACAACATTCTTCATCACTTCTTGTTCTTCTTTTTCTTCTTCTATTTGCATTGATCAAATCCAAGTCTCTATGTAGGCACAAGTAAGGCAACAAGGAACACACGAGACGTTGAACCGTGATATGATTGTTGGATTTGGAACTTGGGAATTCGATCCGATGGAGCTCGAGAATCTGTTCCCGAACAATGAGGGATCAGTGCACTTGTGGCAGGGAGATGATGACGCGCTTGTCCCTGTGACTCTGCAACGTTACATTGCACAGAAGCTGCCATGGATCCATTACCATGAGATTCCTGGAGCTGGGCATTTGTTTCCGCTCATTCCAGGTATGGTTAATAACATCGTTAAGTCGCTCTTAACCAACGATGGAGTCAAGAACTAAACTCTATCTTCTCTCTCAAAGAGATGGCTAATTTTGGTTTTGTGACATTATTGATATGATACTTTGAATCGATCAAAGAGATTCATGAGAATCTCAAATTTCTTTTGATTATTGATATATTTTGTGGGTGATAAATTGGTAAGAGTTTTTGTAGCTATGTAAAACTTCTCTGCATTCATCACAAAAATGCTTTTTATTTTTGGTTTGTTTTCTTGATGAATTGAATGCCATTGTATATCACCCAATGTTAGTCTTAATTCAAGTTAATAAATAGCTTATATGAAAGCCTATAAGTGTGGAATGTGACTAAACAAAACAACCTGTATACAGTTTATTAGATCAAAAGCTAAATAACTAGAGATTGTTTGTCTTCTTTTACTTTGACAAATAGAAAAGAAGTCATATTCATTTGGTAAGAATATCATGAAATCAAGCCACTTGTGTTCTGTTTGGTCTATAAAACTTTACAGGAAAAAGTCGTGGGAATTTTTACTTGATTTCTTGATTAAAAACCACTAAGGGCCCAGAATGAACTTATAATTACGTTACAAAATAATGGCCCATAATGAACTATTAACATTAAATAATGAAAAAGATAGACCTCATTAACAACGATCCGACCTTAGCTCAGTTGGTAGAGCGGAAGACTGTAGTAGTTGCTGTAATCTTTAGGTCGCTGGTTCGATTCCGGCAGGTCGGATTTTTTT
>OVAQ01000050.1:22204-65555 GCA_900406345.1 Erysimum cheiri
ATATCTTGCATGTTTCTTTTTTTTTTTTTTTTTTTTTTTTTTTTTAAAAAAAATTTGTTTTTTTTTTTTTTTTTTTTTTTTTTTTTTTTTTTGAACTAAAGATCTTGCATGTTTCTAAACATCTTTTTTTGTGTATAAATATTATAATGGATAATCCTTATTCGTAATAGTGAAATCCACGTGCACTCGCAAGCGAAGGTTGGAATCATGTTTTTTGTTGTCAAGTAAAACAAACGTCTTCAGAAAAGAAAAAAAAAAAAGATAAAAACGAAGAGGATAATTTCTTCTTCTTTTTTTTTTTTTTAATTCTCTTTAGAATAAATTTTTGTCACTAAACGCAATACTATTCTTTCGTCGAAAAAAAAAAAAAAAAACGCAATACTATTCAAAATCGAACAACTCTACTTTCACTAGCTAAGCACAACGACAAATAAGTGTTTACATGCTTTGACTATTTTTTCTAACATTTTAAATAACATAAATATTTGTTTATAACTCCTACATTTTTGTCAAACAATTTTCGAACTTTCTCAGAAAAAATAAAATAATTATGAACCACACTTAAAATCGCACTTTAATCGGTTCAACTTTTTAATCCAACTTTCACGTTTAGAAGAGAATCCAGTTTTGGCGTAAAAAAACATTTGTGAAGCCGAAGTCACACGTGTCAAGCCGAAGAGAAGACACTCCAAGAAACAGAAGAGAGACACGTGCAGAACACGTGTCGGAAGCAGCCGTACTGATTCTTTGCCTCTGATCATGGGCCTGGACCTGGACCTCTCTAAGTTTGCATCTCATTGGTCGAAGATAACTTTAGACAAAAGATGTTGACCTTCACGCCTCTTTCCGTGGGTCCCACTCGCCACACCTTCTCACGGTGAACCATTTATACAATCTCTTTTACCGCCTCTCACCATTTATCTCTGTCTCCCATAACTTTTCAGTTAAATTTCTCCGGCGGCTTTTAAGCTATGTGAAGGAGAGAAGAACCTTCAGAGTAAAAAGAAATCTCTCAGTTTTCCGGCGGCGGAGGAACACAAAGCCACCGGTTTTGCCACATACAGATTTCAGTTTCAGGTTCTCACTTTCTTGATATACTTAAATCTCAAGATCTTGGATTTTGATTAGAAGGCTGTTTAGCTACAAAGCCTTCCATTTAAACAGATTAGTCTAGGTATTTGCTTTGTGGTCCTTATCTGCGTATCAATTTTGGTATTTAAGGTGTATGTATAAACATGAAAGAAAGTGATACTATCTTTGTATTAGACGGATATAAGGATGACCCAAGCTAATGATTATCACTGTATTTTAGTAGTATTATTAAATTAAGCTCTAGATTATCTTTTGTCTAAACCTGAATACGGTTCATAAGAGTTTTAAGGATTTTAAAAAAATAATGTGTCGATAAGTTCGCTTTAGAGGAAAACGAGTGGGGTATGATATTTTGATATTTTTTTCCTCTTTTGGTAGCGAAACCTTTATTGAAACGAGTAATTATTAGTTTGTTTATTGCTATATTTAGTATCGGTTGTCGCTGTCACGATGTGGACCGTTCGTCTTTATTTTCACGTGGACCGACTTAAATATCTTTTGCTTCTTTTTATTTCAATGTTTTTTTTTTTTTAACGTCATTTAAATGTTTCTGATCTGTAAATCCCATTACTTTACGAAAATAATACGATCTCGTTTTCCTTGTATTTTATAACAATTTCGTTCATTACCTTATTTCATTCTTTGAGCATTATTTTGAAATAGTTTTATTGTCTTTTTATAAGTGAGCTTCATATGGATAAGTATCTGATGTTTGGTCAAAGTAATACGATGATTAATTTGTAAGAGACAAAATGGTTATTGTCGTCTAGGCGATACATATCTATGTTTTCAATATAGTTTGTGTAGTTGTCATGAATGTGAATACAGATATTAAATGGTCCTTGTTGTGATGTATGCAGTTGTGAAATGGTAGTTAGAGACACGGATCAGATGATGTCAGAGCGAGAAGTGGAGTCGTCAACGGCGCAGGCAAGACATAATGGAGGAGGAGGAGGTGGTGAGAATCATCCGTTTTCTTCATTGGGAAGACAATCCTCGATCTACTCATTGACCCTCGACGAGTTCCAACATGCTCTATGTGAGAACGGCAAGAACTTCGGTTCCATGAACATGGACGAGTTTCTCGTCTCTATTTGGAACGCAGAGGAGAATAATAACAATCAGCAAGCAGCAGCAGCTTCACAGCCTGTCCCGCCTAATCACAATGGTTTCAACAACAACAATGGAGGTGGGAGTGGTGTTGGTGTCTTTGGTGGTGGTTCTACTGGCAATGAAGGGGCAAATAATAAGAGAGGGATAACGAAGCAGCCGAGTCTTCCTCGACAAGGATCGTTGACACTTCCAGCTCCGCTTTGTAGAAAGACTGTTGATGAGGTTTGGTCTGAGATACATAGAGGAGGCGGTGGTGGTGGTGGAGATAGCAATGGACGTAGTAGTAGCAGTAATGGTCAGAACAATGCTCATAACGGCGGCGAGACTGCGGCTAGACAACCGACTTTTGGGGAGATGACACTTGAGGATTTCTTAGTGAAGGCTGGTGTGGTTAGAGAACATCCCACTAATCCTAAACCTAACCCAAACCCGAACCAAAACCAAAACCCGTCTAGTGTTATACCCGCAGCAGCGCAGCAACAGCTCTATAATGTGTTTCAAGGAACCGGTGATCCTACATTCCCGGGTCAGGGCATGGGTGTAGGTGACCCATCAGGCTATGGTAAAAGGACAGGAGGAGGAGGGTATCAGCAGGCGCCACCGGTTCAGGCAGGTGTTTGCTACGGAGGTGGTGGTGGGTTTGGAGCGGGTGGACAGCAAATGGGGATGGTTGGACCGCTAAGCCCGGTGTCATCAGACGGGTTAGGACATGGACAAGTGGATAACATAGGAGGACAGTATGGAGTGGATATGGGAGGGCTAAGGGGGAGGAAGAGAGTAGTGGATGGTCCGGTTGAGAAAGTAGTGGAAAGAAGGCAGAGGAGGATGATCAAGAACCGCGAATCTGCTGCGCGGTCTAGAGCAAGAAAACAGGTTAATAATCCAAACTTCATTGATGACTACATATGAATATTCGTTAATGTAGCAGGAAAGGTAATGTTTGTTTGTTGTTTATTGGGAAGGCATATACAGTGGAATTGGAAGCTGAACTGAACCAGTTGAAAGAAGAGAATGCGCAGCTAAAACATGCATTGGTATTTACTTCATCTCGCTAATAGTTTATTCCTTTTGTGAAAGTGTTTATAACAATTAGCCCTTTGTGTTGTTTTCATCAGGCGGAGTTGGAGAGGAAGAGGAAGCAACAGGTAATAAGCTATGAGTTTTGCATTTCTAAGATCCAATGTGTTGTGTGGCTGGAAGAAAACTACAATGGTCTTTGGTTTTATGGTTGCAGTATTTTGAGAGTTTGAAGACAAGGGCACAACCGAAACTGCCGAGGTCGAACGGGAGATTGCGGACATTGATGAGAAACCCGAGCTGTCCACTCTAAACAAACAATAGGAAGATAAAGAAGTCGAGCAAAACGAGGGAAACTGATGATTTCTTAGTGGTTGGTTGGTTGTTTTGTCTTGAGGAATGAGATTATAGAATCTTTACGTTGCTGTTTTCTGTGTTGGTAGGAGGAACACCATCTGATCTTCTTTACTACTGTTCCATGTGAACAAGAAAGTGATTCTGTGTTTCAACATGATCAATCTTTGGAAAATATAGCAATAGTTACGATCCGTTTCTGTGCCAATCTTATACTTAAGCGTAATTTTCTCTGCAAAAGGACTTATATATCATCTGCACTACCACGAATTAAGATTCTTAACTTGGAATGGCACAATGTGCAAGACAGAAGAAACTCAGGACACATCAAGTCAGATAGTCAACCTAGTTCAACAAGATAAATTCCTTACAAACTCTAGATGAATCAAAAACTAAACTACATTAAAGTGCTGCGTGTTTTAACATTCAGTTGCAAGTTACTAAGGTTTGTCACAACTAGAGAGAAACAGAGATAGAGATAAGAGCAAGAAACAAAGTAGACGTGAGAGAGAGAGTGTCGTCTTCGTCAACATGATTTGCTTCTTGCATTCTCTGTGAAGCTTAGTGGATTCTTCGTTGAGTTATTTACGTTCTGCACTTCCTCTTTTACCTGCAACAACAAAAAAAGAACAAGAGAAGCAAGTTGAGTTAATTGAAGATAGGATAAATGCGGTTAGGATCAAGTGAAAGAATAGTTACAGATGCTGCTTTTCATCTCTTCTGCTGCTCCCAAGAGACTCTTCGTCTGTCGTTGGATGGCGCCTACATCGATACCAAAGACAGAGAGCGTCGGAGGTTTCTCCTCATCCTGTTCAGGAAGAGAGGTGAGTTCCTCTTCCGTGTAAACAGTGTTGGTTTGGACAACTCTGTAAGGCCTGAAAAAAACAACAACCAATAGTCTAAAATTTCCACATCCATAAGAAACCCCTAGAAAGATTCAGAACTACATTCCTCAAAAAAGCAAATCCTGATTCTTCCACATCCCGTTTCAAATCTAGGGTGTTCTCAATGTTCTAATGCAACTCAGTATCATCTAAGGAACAATCTCACAACGTGACAGGCTGAGATTGTATCGTATCAGAGATAACAAAGAAGAAAGATCCATCCTCGGTTTCACGTAATTTACGAATTAAACACTCAAATCACTATCAATCCGTACAAATCAAGTAAAACACTAAACCCTAGAAATTTCCAAGCGAGAGAGAACCGAAATGCTTACTTCCCAAGGCAATGGAGGCCAGTCTCCTTGGATTTTTCGCATTTCCTGGCGAATTTCCCACCTTTGACCTGCTTCGTCTCGCACGTCGTTGTTTCAACCTCTTCGGTGATGCAAAAGAGGTCGGAAATGGAACCTCCGGCGTCGGAGGAGGAGGATGAACCGTTTCTATGGAACCAACTCATAGCTAAAATTCGTGATGATCTTCTTCTTTGAGTGAGAGAGAGTGTTGAGAATCTTCCTGAAGAAGAAGAGCTGTGTTTTTTTTTTTTTTTGTGAGATGAAGATGTGTGCTTTTAGACTTGCACCTTAACCGAACCAGAGGCGGGGGTTTTCTAACCGCAGTTAGATTTGTACAACTTTTTTTTTTTTTACCAAGAAACAAAAGAAATGGTCGTAATTTCTTTTCTTTTTCTTTCACTTGGCCAATTTTTTAACTCGAAATCATTTATGATGTCAAAAATTTCATTAGTTGTTACAGTATGGTGTCTTGTTTCATTTTTTTTTAGAGTATTGATGATGAAACAACTTTGATTTGTCGCCAAAAAAAAAAAAAACAACTTGGTTGATTTCTTTTATTTGCGATCCACTCAATTACTCATATTGTCTCAAATTATTCAGAGGTTGCTAAAAAAAAAACTTGGTTCATTTATTTTTTTCAATTTTGCCACTTATTTTTCAATTTTTGTAATAAATCTTCCCATAGAAAAATCACACAAAAAGAAATCTACAAAAAAAAAAAAATTGAGAAATAAAATACAGTCACTTTCTTTATACCAAGTGAATTTTTAGTGTGACAGGTGATATAAATTAGAACAAAAGCATTTTAATTTTTAATTTGTAGTGGGGGTTTTATGAAAAGAGATATTTAGCACAGAAAACACCAAAACCCTCCGACTCGGACTTGAGCTCCTTTCTTCATTTCACTTTTTTTGTTTTTTCTCGCATAACTCTTGTGCTGCTGCTACTCCCAGGTTTCTCTCCTTCCCCTTCTTCTCTAATGCTTCATTTTTCCAATTTCCTTTAGTTTTACCCAAAAAGTCGAAGCTTTTCTCTGTTTTTTCTTCCGTCTCTTAACTTGTTTTCGTGTAATGCTGCAAACTTTCGCAATCCCCATCTTTAATTTCGTAATGGCACAGCTTGCAATTACAATTTTCCCTCTTGCAAGCTTTCTTTTGTTTTTTTTTTGATTCACGGACTACTGGTTTCTCCCTTCCTTTATCGTTCTACAATATCTGAGGATTTGGTGTCTATTGTTGCAACTGGGTTTTGCCCAAGTGCTTATAGTCTCTTCTTTGATTGCTACAAGCTGGATTTCGTGTTTTCTTTTGTGATTGAATCATTATTATTCTTTATTCAGAGCTTCGGGTTTGACTTCTTAGCCTTTCATGAACAGGTCTTGTTAGGGGAATAACCAGTGGAATTGGATTGTCTTTGGTTTATACCCACAGTGGTATCAATATGGCAACTTACGTTTCACCGTGTTTTACTCCTTCGGATTCTCGGTTGCTCACTGTTCTTAGAAAGAATGTGTTACCTGAGAATCATTTAGGCAGGTCAAACTCTTTTAGATTGATTGAGAGTAGGAAAAACCGAGTTGTTGTTGCTGCTCAGAAATCTGAATCTTCGCCAATCAGAAACTCTCCACGGCATTTCCAAAACCAAGCTCAAGATCCTTTCTTGAACCTTCACCCGGAAATATCTATGCTTAGAGGTGAAGGGACTAATACAATAGTTAATCCGAGAAAGGAAACGTCTACTGGACCTGTTACCCAGGATTTTGAAGAGCCATCTGCTCCGAGTAATTACAATGAGGCGAGGATTAAAGTTATTGGTGTGGGAGGTGGTGGATCAAATGCTGTGAATCGTATGATAGAGAGTGAAATGTCAGGCGTGGAGTTCTGGATTGTGAATACTGATATCCAGGCTATGAGAATGTCTCCTGTTTTACCAGATAATAGGTTACAAATTGGTAAGGAGTTGACAAGGGGTTTAGGTGCTGGAGGAAATCCAGAGATCGGTATGAATGCTGCTAGAGAAAGCAAAGAAGTTATTGAAGAGGCTCTTTATGGCTCAGATATGGTCTTTGTCACGGTATGTCCTCAAATCTTTGATTATTACTATTGCATTCCATTCTTCTTAGTTATAAACTTTGATTGTAGAAAAAGGTCAGTTTCAAACCAGTAATTTCTCAATCACTTATTAGCTAGTTATTGTTTCCATCGGTCCAGAATAGTGAGGTTTATGTATATGTCAAACTATAGAAGATTTACGTAATTAATAACCAATCATGGATTCTTTTCGTAAATCCACTGCCTCCAGCACAGTATTGTAGTATCAGTGTCACTGATTCCGCATTGCTGCCCGCATGTCTTCGTCATTTTATAGGCTGGAATGGGCGGTGGAACTGGCACTGGCGCAGCCCCTGTAATTGCAGGGATTGCCAAGGCGATGGGTATATTGACGGTTGGTATTGCCACAACGCCTTTCTCGTTTGAGGGTCGAAGAAGAACGGTTCAGGCTCAAGAAGGGCTTGCATCTCTCAGAGAGAATGTTGACACTCTCATCGTCATTCCAAATGACAAGTTACTTACAGCTGTCTCTCAGTCTACTCCAGTAACAGAAGCATTTAATCTAGCTGATGATATACTCCGTCAGGGGGTTCGTGGGATATCTGATATCATTACGGTATAGCCTTTGAATGGACGTTCTGTGATCATTTTTTATGTATGGCAAATGATTTACCAGTTATCTTTGTCTTTGCTTTGTAGATTCCTGGATTGGTGAATGTGGATTTTGCTGATGTGAGAGCTATAATGGCAAATGCGGGTTCTTCATTGATGGGAATAGGAACTGCAACAGGTAAGCTTGGAATGATTAATAAGCTCTTTTGGAATTGCATAAGCACAACCACTAGATATGTATTGAAGTAGTCTAATTGGACTACCGAGTTAGTAGATTTTCTGTGGTAAAGAAACCAGTCTTATGCACTGGGATACGGAAAATGACGATATCATATTCACTGTTAGACAATTGTTGTGCACCTATGTCATGATGTATTTTAAAAAAAGTCTTGAACTTGAACTTTTACGCGAGGTTTTGTTTTGTTTGCATCATGCTGATTCTTTCATGCTATTGGTGATCGAGCAGGAAAGAGTCGGGCTAGAGATGCTGCACTAAATGCAATCCAATCACCTTTGTTAGATATTGGCATTGAGAGAGCCACTGGAATTGTTTGGAACATTACTGGTGGAAGTGACTTGACATTGTTTGAGGTTTTTCTCACTCTCACTTTTGTTTCTTATCTCAGCGTCAATAGATCCATAAACATTAATTGGATGTCGAGAGACGCATTGACATGGTGTAGGAATTATTTGGTTTTCTTCTTCCGTAGATAACTTAGCCCAAATCCTGACTTTGCTTCTTGCCCCCTAACATGCTCCATAGTTTTTCATACACTTTGGTCCTTGTGTAGGTAAATGCTGCTGCAGAAGTTATATATGATCTTGTCGATCCAACTGCCAATCTTATATTCGGCGCTGTTGTGGATCCAGCCCTCAGTGGTCAAGTATGTCCTTTTGATTTTGTCTTCTACGAAACATATATTTATAACTTCTAGATATATATAATTGATGTTTTTTTGGGTAAAAGGTAAGCATAACCCTCATAGCAACGGGTTTCAAACGACAAGAAGAGG
Source organism: Erysimum cheiri (assembly GCA_900406345.1). Lineage (NCBI taxonomy): Eukaryota > Viridiplantae > Streptophyta > Magnoliopsida > Brassicales > Brassicaceae > Erysimum > Erysimum cheiri. Next base: position 30,694 of record OVAQ01000050.1, read on the forward strand.
GAGAAGGACGGGCGGTTCAGATGGCACAAGCGGAATCTGCGCCAATTGGAGCTACAAGAAGACCCTCTTCCTCCTTTAGAGAAAGCGGTTCAGTGGAGATCCCAGAGTTCTTGAAGAAGAAAGGCAGCTCTCGCTATCCCCGAGTCTAAAGCCCGAACTAATCACTATCTTGCACGCTGCGGCAATAAATGTACGTGTGTGGGTACCGGTACTGCCTTGTCTCTCGGATACAGCAAGATGTTTTGATATATGATCAAGAATCTGTGTGGGTGTGTGTATATGCTCTCTCTCTGCCTCTGGTGGTGAATTCTTGAATAGGTTGTTTTAGAAATGTTATGTCACTTGTCAGAGAAATAAACGTATTTATGAAAGTTTTAGCACAAAATTGTTTCTTCATCAACAATCGTCTTTTCAAATGAGACAAAGTTTTAATATCGATAATACCTGCAATGACTAGACCTTGCCGGACTTTCTTTGGCGAACGGGTCAGGGATCAACATTGCTCTCCCGGATCTGGTTTGTATATTGGAACATCATGTGGTGACGGATTAAAGATTTTGTTGTATAATGACAACCGATGAAGAATTTTGCAGAGGGATCATAATTCACATGGAATGCAATACTACTGTGTGCAGAGTGCAGACAGTGGATTATGCAATTTTTCCCTAAACTTGTGTATCTTCCAATTTTTCTAACCTATTTAACAACTTTGTATAATAAAGAACCCAACTTGGTTTCCATTTCATATCTTCAAATTAAAATTTGTTGATACATAAGATATATATAGCTTGGGTCTAGTTTACACAGATCAAACACAGGTTACAACATCTGGACTTGCTTCTGTGAGAATTTTCCATTGCAGGACAAGCCATCCATCAATCTATTATATGTAAAGATATCAGGCAGCATATCTTTATCTAACATCTCGTTCACTATAACTTCTCCTTCCTTTCTTCTCCCTTCTTTTGTGAATCCCGAAACCAAAACATGGTACGTTGTCTCATCGGGCTCATATCCTTTGCTTGATGCCAAAAGTCTCAATCTGTTTGCAGGAATCGAATGACCAGAATTGCAGAGATCCCGAAGAAGCAAGTTAAAGGTCACACTATCGGGAAGGATTCCTGCATTCATCATCTTCTCCATAAACCCTGATGCTTTCTCTGTTCTTCCTGACTTCCTCAACCCTTCGACGAGTGTAGTACAAGCAATGAAACATGGGATTTGGCCTTTCTTCCACAGCTCCTCCACCATCTCCATTGCTCTATCCGCCTTGTTTTCTCCGCAGAGTTTCTCAACTAAACTACCGTAATCGAACTCAATCGGTAAAACCCTCCTGTTCGAAAGATCGATCACCAATCCACAAGCATCATCAACCCGACCTTCTCTACACAACCCATTGACCAGAATCTCACAAGTGGCTTCCGAGAATCTACAGCCTAGCTCAATCATCTCATAAGCCATTTTGATACCTTCCTCGATTTTACCCCTGCTCAAAAACCCTCTAATCAGAGTGTTGAAGCTAACCACATTCGGTTCACATCCTTTCTCCTTCATCTCCCTGAACAAGTCCAAAGCCAAATTGAACTTAGAGCTCCTGCAGTATCCATTGATGAGGATGTTAAACGTGCATACATCAGGCTTTGCTCTTTCCTTTCCCATCCTCTGATAAAACCGTAAAGCATTGTCCATATCTCCAGATTTCACATATCCATTCATAACAGTGTTATAAACTCCAACATTTGGTTTACCATCGATCAATCTCTTCATAGTATCCAACGCTAACAAAGCGTAATCCATTTTCCCAGCTCTACAGTACGCATCAATGGCGGATCGGAAAATAGGTTCGAGCTCCGGGCAAGAGAAGATACCTGAGGAACAAGGACACGGATTCGCCGCTACGAAAGAGAGGAGACGATAAAGATCGTCAAACCGGTGCGTGGCGGCGAGCGATCTCGACATCCAGAGGAAAGAATCGTGATCATGGCGGAAAGTGTCGAGCGTTGCTGCCCAATTGAAGACGGCGAAGTCATAATGAGAGAAGAGAGAATGGTGACGGAGCTTGGAACGGAGGAATCCGAGGAGAGTTTGTGGAGTTAAGGTTTGGTGGTGAGGGAGATTGTTTTCGAGGAAATTGACGAAACTGGAATGTCGTGGAGATGGAGAGAGAGTAAGAGTAGGAGGAATTGAGATCTCCGGGAGTTTTGATGGAGGATTAGGTAATCGGTAGATCTCCGGCGACGGCGGTGTAATCGGCGCCGGGAGATGAGGAGACTTGGAGACGAGATTGATGACGTTCTTCTTGTTCCATCGCATCACTCTCCCTGTTTTGCTAATCAAATCGGAAAGAAAAAAACCCAATTTTATCGACTTCGATCGATTTTAGACCAAACCGGAATAAAACCGAGATCCAAACCGATTTCCAAACCCTAGAAAATCTTAAACCAGGAACGCTTCTGGAGTAATATGATAGATTGGCTTTTCCGTTAGCATATCTGAAGAAGAAGGCAAGAGGAGCTCGAGTGGCAAGGAAGCTGGAGAAGAATCGTTTCTCACGCTCTTCTGTCTTCTTCATCTTTTCTCTTCTAAAATCAGTAACAGACCTAACATAATACAGTTTCAGTAGGAAAGATGAGAACTTTGAGCTCCCAATTATACTCCAATGGTGGTGGTCTCGCTTGGTTCCAGAAGAAGAATCAGAGCTCTCTGTTTAACAAGCATCTCAGAATCTCTAGACCATCGAGGGTTCAGGTCGTCTCTGCTGTTCAATTCAGACCTTGCATCGACATTCACAAGGTATGAATCAATTTCACCGATTTGAAAATCCTCAGTGGTGTTGAATGAAGTGAACTCTTTTATCCATCTCTCTGTGTGTGATTTGATTTTCGATAGGGGAAAGTGAAACAAATAGTTGGATCTACACTAAGTGACTTGAAGGAAGATGGTTCGGTTCTCGTTACGAATTTTGAATCGGACAAGTCTGCTGAAGAGTATGCAAAGATGTACAAAGAAGATGGTCTTACAGGTGGTCATGTAATAATGCTTGGAGCAGACCCTTTAAGCCAAGCTGCAGCTATTGGAGCATTACATGCTTATCCAGGTATGCCTTCAGATGAATGTCAAATGGTGTTTGTTTTATACTGTTTTAAAGTGAAATGTAAAGTTTTGATGTGTTATATATGATACAAGACGATGAATTCTAGGCGGTTTGCAAGTTGGAGGTGGAATCAATTCAGAGAATTGCTTGAGTTATATAGAGGAGGGAGCAAGCCATGTCATTGTCACTTCGGTATAGCTTCCATCTAGTTCTTTAAATATGCTATCATAGTAAGTGTATCTGATCATAATCACATTTTTGTTGAGTATTTCAGTATGTATTTAACAATGGAAAGATTGATCTTGAAAGACTCAAAGATCTTGTAAACATTGTCGGGAAACAAAGACTGATTTTGGACCTTAGCTGCAGAAAGAAGGTAATTCTCTGACCAGTTTCATCGTCAGTGAAATATTATTAAGTCTTCTGTCATGAAAATGATCCGTAAACTTAATTGGATAGACATTTATTTATATGGGTATTTTGCTATGTAGGATGGCAAATACGCAATCGTTACTGATAGATGGCAGAAATTCAGCGACGTTGTCCTTGATGAGAAATCATTGGAGTTTCTTGGAGGGTTTGCAGATGAGTTTCTGGTGCATGGCGTAGATGTTGAAGGAAAGAAGTAAGCTTTAATATCTCAAGGCTATGATTTCAGTGTCTTAGAGTAAAATTGTTTTGCATTGAAAATAGAGAATTTAGTCAGCATGTACTGATCAGTGATGGTAATACTTCTTCTCTCAAGGCTAGGGATCGATGAAGAGCTTGTAGCATTGCTTGGCAACTATTCTCCGGTAAGTAATAATAAAACGCACATTCTCTTGATTGAGTATCATAAAGGCTCTAGAATGTCTTGTTCTTATCAAGGTACTTTTTGGAACTAATTTTACTAACCTACGGTAATCAATAGAACTCTACTTAATTCAGCTAACTTGTGATGCTATAGATGTTAATAAAACCGGAATTGGATTGGATGTAGTGATAAAGCTTGATTGGGGACATAGATATAGGCTGAGAACTATGATGGACTATGATTTGAATAGAAAGCTTGATTGCAAAATTGTTCATTTGAGCTTGATCTTATATGTTTTTTTTTGAGCTTGACAGATTCCGGTAACTTATGCTGGAGGTGTGACGGTGATGAACGATGTAGAGAGGATCAAAGAAGCAGGAAAGGGACGTGTGGATGTAACAGTTGGAAGTGCCTTAGACATATTTGGGGGAAATCTTCCATACAAAGACGTTGTCGCTTGGCATCACAAGCAGCTCTCGCTCCACTGATGTCGCCATTTTGAGCTTCGCTCATTTTTTATTGTTTTATAATTTTGCATTACCCCAAACTTTAAGCTCCAGTTTGCAAGATTATTCTTCAACTTTAAACTTTGTCAATGGTCAAAATCCAAGATATTGAATATTTTTCATTGTAATTGTCTGTTCAAACTACTGATTTTGCAATTTATATTTTCAGATGTGCTCTTAAAGCTCTTTATAAAATATGTGTTCGTTTTGTATATTTTTGAAATTAAAATCACGAAAATACTTAACAAAAGTTGTAAGTTTGAATATTTTTCGATAAAGTTAAAAAAAAGAACTCATCATCGGCCGCTAATAAGTTCCTTTTTTTAATAAAAGAATGATTTGACCACTACTCCTACTCAACTATTCTCGTTCCAAAGAAAAACATTTAAATACAAATACGTTTAACAACGCGCATATACAGATAGAACATTAACTGAAACTATTTACAACGGAAGGCAAAAGAAGAATACAAAAAACGATGCGGTGGGTGTGACAGTTGCCGTGTTTCTTTCTGATAAGAGAAAACGTTAAAGCAGTTGCCACGTCATCACCAACGACTTTTCAAAATTACAACAGCTAAAAACGGATCCCACCAAAAATTCAGACAAGACAACCAAAGTACTGTATTCTACTTTCCCCTGGGACTTTAAAACACTATATAACTGGACCCCACATGTATAACACTTGTCACGCGCCACGTCAACATCTTCCACCATCCAACAAATCCGCTCTTCTTCCAGAAGCGAAACGCGTCATCCCTCCTAAACCGGGTATCACCGGTTCTCCGCCGTCGAAAGAGGACTTCTCGACAGCTTCAGCCGGAAGCCGATTCCTGATATCGTGTGTGTTACTCGGCGGCGTGTAGGTTCCACGCGCTGATACGTCTTTGCAGCCGCCTTTGATCCTGAATATGGCTTTGAAACTCGCCATAAACCCGGATTTTTTAACTCGGTTCGCAGGCTCGACCCGGTTTGATTTTTGACGGTGCATACGGCGACTGCGTTCTCTTCTGGATCTCACCCTCCCGATGCAAGAGACCTTAGGAGAAGCAGGTTCAAGCCGCGATGTATCTATCTTTATTCGTGACCCGACCCGTTGCAAGATGGTCCGGTTCTTGCCTCCGTGTCTCCGCTGCTTCGCCTCGTTGAAACATGTTTTCTGCGGTTTCGGCAAACCGATGATCGACGCTTTTGATTTAAGTAGAAACCGTTGAGAGCTTGGATTCGAGTTTGGATTGGAATTGAGAATCCCTGAGTTCCCTCTCTGTGAATCTTTACGATCGAAGAAAGCGTTGTCGCTGAGCCACTCGAGCTGAGCATCTTTGGACAAGAAATAAGATTCCGGCGGAAAATCACTCGGACTCACGGCGGAGTTGTTGTAATAAGGTGGGATCGTCGAGTCATCGGCGAGGGTTTCGCATGCGATCTTCCGGTGGTCGGAGCCACCGACGCATACTGAAGAAACAAAGGCTTCGAGATCGACTTGGGGCATAGAGAGCTAGTAGAGAGAGAGAGAGAGAGAGAGAGAGAAATTGAAATGTGAAAGCTTTTGATGCTTTTTAGTGAGATGAATTAGAGCTGAAGAAAAGATAGATGCGACTAGGGCCTTTTATATTATTACCAAATGCCAAAGGTTCGATTTCATGATATCTTTTTTTTTTTTTTTGTCTTATTGTTTGATTATGACTTGTGATCGAAAAACCCGGAGGACGAAGAGTCGACGTAGAAAAACAACTTAAAAAACAGATATGCAACAAAAATTGTAAATATCAAATATGATATACTTAATTAAAGTGGGTTTTAAAATACAAATGATATAATATGATTTGAATATTTGCAAGTGTTTACATGACTAGATCCGGAAAATTGGTTTAATTTGTAGATAAATAGTTATCTTCGATAAATTTTTCTTGTAACTTTCTTGATATTGCCATATATCAAATTAATGACAAGGCTAATAGTTTTTTCATCGAGATATTATCCACAGCTTTCAATTTAATGGATTTATGGTGAAACTGACAACGAAACCAGCTAAAAAGCGATGCTACTCTATTTATAAAAAAAAAAACGATTCTACTAACAGATGTTTTTTTTTCCCGTTCAACAGATTCTTTTTTAAAAGATGTGTGTAATAGATTCATAATCCAGCATGATAAAGATTCATCTCTTTTTTTGGCGGCCGATTCCTCCATTTCAAGGGGTTTGGATCCAGTTAGCTGACTCATGATATGATTAAATATATCCTTCTTAATTTTTAATCTTATTAAATTGGAATGGCGCCAAATCATTAATTTGGAAGCCTCTAAATCAATTCCTTATTTTCAGGTGCAATGCAATATCAATAATATAAAAGTACAAAAACTTTAGCAAGATGATGTCAATAAGAAGTAGAAAACCTAACTAATTGACATGCATTGTCTATACACTGATAAAACAAAAAAAGATTTGTAATCATTTGTAAACAACAATTTCGTATTATAATTTATAAGATGATTAGACAACGATTTTGCAAGATAAAGTTTTAATAAAACCAAGAATGGCCCGTTCTGTGCATTCCGACATATCACACTTCAGGGGTCCTATACACTTCGACTTACTCTGACATTTCTTCGTGACATGTTGTCCTCTATTAGTATTAGCCTACGAAGAAATAATACTTTTGACGTTGAAACCGTAATTTTTTTTTTTTTGCCGGGATGGTTCAGCAAGTTTCTCTTTTAAATTCTCGACTACGAATAAATAGAATAAGTTTAGTATCACTAACGTTCGAAATGATGTTTTCAAGCAATTATTAGTCTTAGTAATTTTATTAAGTTAGTGTTATTTGTATTCCAACTTTTTTGAATATATAAATGCTGCAAAAAAGCCAAAAATACTGTTTGCTTAATTTATAAAACTTTTCTAAAGCATATACACAATGTAATATATATACAGTAATATCATTTTATAACTTTCCATCCTCGTGTTAGCTTTCTATCAGTTTTAATTCCAGATTTTCCGAAGTATACTGGTCAAAGTTTGAGGATTAATCGTTTTTCTTTCGTATAAAAAGAACTAATTATCTAGAAAAAGTGTTTTATTTGTTGACAAATTAATTACGGTCTCAAATCCTTTTGGGCAGTATACGGTTTTCGCGCTGATCCGATTTAATCATTGACTAAGCTTACGTCATCTGTGATAAGAGCGTCAAAGGCTTTGAAACTTGTCTGCAGTCAATTGTCCAACCCCCTGGACTAATTAGAAATACATCAATAAATAAATTGATTAAACGAGAATGAACTCGATCCTTTCTACGACACAATATGGTTTCTAGAAGTTCTCTTTGCCCTTTATCGATTAAAACCAGCTAGATAGTATTTTTTTTTTGTTTTCTACAAAAATTTGTCCTAGAAGCATTGAAGGAAGAAAAGTAATATTTCGAATTGTCTAGTAAAATCGTAATTTTAGCCACAGTTGAGCTCTCCAAACGGACCACACTCCGTTTCTAGAAACTAATTATTTATCGCTTATCTACTTGTCCTCGTCACGAATGACACATAATTGACTAATTCGGTTCCCGCACACTGAACCTATTTTCTAAATTTATACGAGTATGATTTTAATTCGTCTACGTGTTTCGTGTTTCTGTGTAAAAATAGTAATAAGTCATTGTCAATAAAGTAATAGACCTTAAAAGTAAATCATATGTAGCACTTAAAATATTTAATAAGTATGTATATAATAAAATAATGTTACTATACACATGCACTATAACGTAATATTAATAAAATAATATGATATAGAAACAATTACTAACTGATAGTAAGAAAATACGGAAATTACATTAGTAACAAGATATTTTTCGAGTAAGTTAAAAACTAGTATATTTTTTTGGGAGTGAAATTAAAAACTACTTCATTTTTTTATTTTTATATTATCATAAACCTTCGGTTAACTCTAAATTTAGTGGTAAATAAAAACTAAAAACTGGCCAAAGATACGAAAGAGAAGTCCAAATTATTTTTAGAAAAAAAAAAAAAAAAAACTATTTTTAACGTTCAACCAGGGCCAATTTTTGTGTAATAGAGCTTCGAGATATGTTGGGCTGGGCCTGTGAAGATATGAAATGATTTGGTGCTAGAGATTTCATTCATAACTGATGTAGGATGTTAGTAAAAAAACAAAAGAGAAAAATTTGATGATTTCATGAGTTAATACAAATGGAGTATATATTTTGCATGCATCGCCGAGATATAGGTTAGAATGTTGAAAACAAGACAAATGGAATTATGTAACATTTCAAACTTAGATACTAGTCAAATTAATCTAGTACCTCATAAGTCATAATTACATTTATGAAATTGTGACAAAATAATTTCCACGTAGAAGAATGAAGGTGTCCGTGCATTCCATAATCAACGTTTTCCAATCTCATTATTAATTATCGTACATGGACCAATCTCAGTGGTTCATATACTGGCATTTCCAAATGAGTTCCGGGTTTTTTTTTGTTTTTTTTCTGGCAAAATTTTTAAAATAGTATTCTTATGTATACACTGAACTGACTGAAGTACTGAAGCTTCACTTGACATGTAATTTGATTGATTATACGCTTTGTTGCGGTCACGTTTGCAACGAAAATACATCATAAAATGGTGTATATTTGTCCTTGCGTTATAGAAGAATGCTTCAACCACAAATTGACATATATCTTCAATATCAAAAGAAAAAGAAAAACATATCTTAAGTAATATATATATTCATATACCATCGTCAAGAATGTATAGCATGTTGTTAGAAATTCCAAACGATGAACGCTAATTATATTAGAAATCATACATTAAAATGTGAATGAACCAAACAAATTTCTCCACTCATTACTATTTGTTTTTAGCTTCTTCTTTTCTTTTTTTATTTTATTTTTTCGTTGGAAATTCGTTGTTCTGACCAGTAACTTTTGAAGACGTTTAAATCAAAGAGAATACCTTCATAAGCAAAGTCATGATTGTGCATGTGAAGGACGAGCCATAACTACAACGACTCGATGGTCGACCTTTGACTCCAACTCAAGCATCAATTATCCATGTGAAATTGACATTTGGTCCAAACACCAATAACTTTTAATTAATAATAGTGTAGTCTCAATGTATTTTCAAAACTCGGAAAAGTTAATATCTACCGTATTAACTCATAGATCTTTGCTTTACCCACTTGTAAGTCATAATTAATAGTCTAGTAACACCAATATAAACGAGTGCACATTGTCAATTTTGCTGTCCGACTTTACTAAGCTATATTCAATTAACCTATTTTTGTGTTGCCAGATTGTAAGAATAAGATTTGAGATTTAAATAACTACAGTCACTTATATGTATATTTGAGATTTTGTTTTATCTGAGTTATACTCGCCTCAAAGACGGATTGGCCATATATGACGACAAAAACATAAGAGTAAAACCTAAGAGGCTGAGACATATTAAAAAAAAAGAGGATAAACATATTATAAGAGTCAAAGTCATAGAACTAACTCCTAGCCAATACATGTTGGAATGTAATCTAAATTCGATTCATGCAAAGGAAAACAGCATAGTCCACAGATTTTTAAGTAGATCACTTGAGTTCAATGGGGGCCTACTACTAGAAGAATTTTGGAAAGCTGTAAACCTTTGACTTTGTACAAAGTCAAAAGTATTGTGTCCCAATATGTTCCAATGATTCTTCCACTTATCGATCTCCACCATATCTCTCAACGGTTTCCCGCTACAAACCATTCTTTTCTTTTACTGGCCTTTCCTACAGATTTTTCGATTGCACATAGTGTGAGGAGATGAATTCATGTTTTAGTAACAATAAGATTCTTTTTCCTTTGACAATTTTCAAAGTTGAAATGTAAGAATTAATTATAGATCAACAAAAGAAGGGAATCAATGTTTTGTACATGCAATGGTAGAAACCATAAATTTTCAAACTCTAGTAGCCTTGGAAAATCTTTGGATAGCTTGTGTTACTGAGTTGTGGATTGAAAATAAACTTGTTGGGTGATTTTTTTCGATTGTTGGAAGCGGAGTGTTCTCGTTTGGGTTCGTGACATCGATTGTTTTTCTTCCTTCATTGATAATAAATGGTGCATTGAAAAATATGTATATGAAAGAAGTCACCTCTCTCATATGCATACTTGCTTCCTTAAGAAAATTTAGAATTCGATTCATACTTCAAATCAAATTAAGTCTTATAGATTCATCAAAAAAGGAAACAAAAACAAACCACCAGAGATTTTTCATAATCATTTAAACGAAACGACACACAAAAAACTACATATTTCTTGTCATATGATGGTATTACTCTAAAAATAGAATATTTTATGTAAGGAAGAATATTATAGAATATTTTATGTAAGGAAGAATATTGACTCCGAATATGTATAAAATAAAACAAATTAAATGATTTTTCTTAAATTCTTTTTTCACGTACCCACTTTAGTAGATATTCTCGACCTACGCAGAGGAGGTTGGTGTTGAGCATTTCAATCCAATCACGAACTGGCCAACAATCATAACAAAAAAAGAAAGTTATAATTAATAACAATTGAATCAACCGTTTTATAAACTGGATATAAAATTTGATTTACTTTTGTTTTCTTCTTTATGCTGACCATTAAGGTCAGCAGGAAGTTATTATTATGAATAACAGAATAAAAAACTAGAATAACGAGAGCAACTAATTAAATTATACATACGCAGATAATGGTAACAACTAGAAGTTGTAATCGGCATCGTTGTATAGGAGCCGGCCTAGAGAGCCGGCTAGAGAATCATTCTTTTTTCTACAAAATATTAATCATATGTCTTTCTAGTCAAATAATTAATGATATGTTTACGATTTTAGTTTACATTGGTGACACGTATACTACAATAATTTTGTTTATTGCATATGAGTTATCCACTTATAAATAGTTATATCTATCTACTATTAACGATAAATCGTTATTTTAAGATTATCTATGAAATTATAAGATATTGATAATTTTTAATAAATGAAATGAAAGGAGAGAAGCCTATAATAAGTTGATAACTACTAAAGGGGAAAGAGTGGATCGGACGGCTCCTGGTTAATTTTCTTTATTAATAATTATAAAATTTTGTGTAGGTTCATCCCGGCCGTTGTGGCTTTTAATTTTGAAGACCAAGTTTAATCATCAATATTGAATCATTGATAATTCATAATTTGACATATCTACAAATTGCAATTTATTATTTAAAACACAACTAAATACTGAAATATGGATTTGACAACTACAAAACTTGTTTTTATCCTTTATAACTACTCAAACGAACCACATTTGAATGATTTCTTATTTATTTAATGAGAGAATTGTTAAGTTAATCAACAGATTCATGCATATATGTCAACATGCAATTAGTGACTCCAACTCACATATTATTATATAGGTATACCTTGTACACTAAAAAACGACACTACTTATGACATCTTACCTACTACTCCTAAAAACTATATGTACATGCTTAGATGCACATGCACATATGTAAGAACCATCACTATAAACTACTTGAGTTTATATCAAAACACCTGTTGCTTAATGGATTTCAATTCTTTTTAAATTTGTTTTCATCCATTATTTTGAATAATATTCGTCTTACTAACAGTTATGTATATATCCGATAAGACATTGGATAATCACCAACTCCTTATGTGAACTTGAATATTCGGTCGTCAGAAAATCATCAATAATTATTGGTTTATTTGGGTAAAACAAGCAACTATCTCGTCGAAGAAAGAGCCATATATAAAATCCTAAATCAAGCATGACGTACATTTCATATATTAAATTCAATGTCACGGACCGCATATACGGATACGTACGAACCTCCGTGATAACCTATCGCTTGCGTAAGGTACTAAGAGTAAAAATAAATAAGTTGTGCGATCTTTATTCATTTTAGTCTCCAAAGACACATATCTCGTAACCATGATTTGCGACGAGATATAAGCATTTTGATTATCATAATTATTTAAAAATACATTTCCCTCCGCCAAGAAATGCACCCCACTATTCGAAGTCAACACAGACAAAAAAAAAAAAAAAGTAGCGAAAATAAAAATAAAATAAANAAAAATAAAGTAAAAAGCTCGCTAGTTCTCTTATAATAATTGTTTTACATATAATCTTGGTATATAATCACCAACCATCTCCTTCTTCCATTTTCTTCATCTTCACAATCTTAATTCTTCTACATATCTTGAGAGTTTCCAGAGGGAAAAAAAAAAATGCTGGGAAAAAGAATAGCTTCGTTCAAGAACTTAGCCAAGAAAGTGAAGAGCATCAACACGACAACGAGAAGCGGAGAAGGCGGCTCCGAGTCAACTCAGAACGAGTCTCTTCTGATGAGCGAGGCTGACGAGGCGGCGATGGCGACGAAGACGCCAACGGGGACGTTCGCGGTGTACGTAGGGGAAGAGCGAGTGAGACGCGTTGTGCCGACGAGCTATTTGAACCATCCTCTCTTCAGGATGCTCCTTGACAAGTCTCACGACGAGTTCCTCTGTTTCGAGCAGAAGGTTATGTTGGTCGTCCCTTGTAGCCTCTCCGTTTTCCAAGACGTTGTTAACGCCGTCGAGTCTTCTAACGGCAACTTCGATTTCGGCGATTTTGTCGAGGAGTTTCTATGATTTTATTCCCTATCTTCTTCTTTATAACTATTAATTTTTTTTTTTTTTTAAATTGTTTAGGAAAATATATATTCGTAGGACTGATTGATTGTGAAATTTGTGATACATTGAACACCCCTTTGTTGCGTGGTGTGGAATTTGTAGTTCTCCATAATTATGATATACGTCATTTTATTTTAAATATCAATACATAGTTTTATCTAGTTGGGTTTCCTCGCCTTCCATTTGACCTTAATGATTGGTCGCTTTTTTGGTTCAAACATGTTTGGATGTTTGTGTGAAGACATGTTGGTGAGTTGAGTCAGAGCTTGTCTCGAATCGTAATCCAATATCGTCAAACTGCGACTTTAAAGTATGTGTGACCACTGATACTTGGAAGGCTAATGAGACAGCAACTATGTATTAATTTATAATACAAGGTGGGTTTTCTTTCTAATGTTACTAACTTCATTGATTCATAAATCAAATCATCAAACTTTATTTGAAATTTAAGAAATTTTTTTATAAAAAAATGATAGTGTGGTTGTACAAATAATGAATAAAGACCACATAAATTTTTTTGCAAGCTTTCAAGGAGATTGGATGGATAATAAAAAGAAGACAGACCTGATACGATTTAGAACGCCTTGGTTCTACAATTGGCTATACGCCTATACCAGTAACACAATACTTACAATGTGTTAATCCGTAAATGAACATACACAAACATGATATCATATATTTGTTTCCATATTTCGAAATTCGAATCGAAGATGGAAACCATTCATATGTATAAGCAACACAACCTCTCAGTTCAAAACAAGCTGATCACCAAACATATGTTATGCGGCCCAATTGGGCCTTGATGGGCTAATACGCAAAAAAAGGAAATTAGGACACGTCATCGTCGTCGGCATGAAGAAGGGAAGGGTAATATGGTAAAAGAGGAAAGAAGAAGCGTTAAATTCAAAAGAAAAAAAGAGGAGCGCCTCTTCAAATAATTTCAAATCTCACATCTACCCATCCCGCTCTCTCTCTCTCTCCTCAGATTCCGTCGCCGGTGAAAGAGAGATAGAAAATTTTCAAACAGCAAAGAAATTTCGGATCTTGCTAAGCAGTATAGAAGGTAATTGGGATTTTGAAATCAGTATCTCTGGATTCGCCGTCGGTTCGCCGCTTCAAGATGTCTAGCCGCCACGATAAAGAGAAAGGCGTCAATGTTCAAGTCCTCCTTCGATGCAGGTAGTACCGTCGAACCTATTCTCGGAATTGAATTTTAGGTTTAGGTTCAATTTGATTTAGGTTCTGGTTTCGCTACTGTGTCGAATCACCTTTTTTTTTTTTTTTTTTTTTTGAATTTCTGGGTGTTTATTTATTTTGACAGGCCATTTAGTGATGATGAATTGAGGAACAATGCTCCTCAGGTGCTCACTTGTAATGATTTGCAAAGAGAAGTTGCTGTTTCCCAAAACATCGCTGGGAAGCACATTGATAGGGTTTTCACTTTTGATAAGGTAAATAAGTTGCGTCTACTTAACTGGCCTTGCTTTTCTCTTTATTTCTTGTTTCTTTCGGCTGTGGCATGGAAGTAGACCTTGGGAAATGCTGAAATTGCCTGTCTTTTTGGATTTGGTTAGGACATATTTTTATGGGATGAGAGATGTTTACAAACTATACTTGATAATTGATGGAATATGCTTTCATATTATGGTGAATGAGTGAGATTAGTTAAGCTAAATAAGTGTGTTGCCTAGTAACTTCAATTTTCTAAATACAGAAGCTTGCTATCTGACTGCTACTTTATACCATTAGCCAGTTCAAACTCTGTGTTTCAGTTGACTCAAATGTACTTTGGTATATTTTGCTCTGAAACTTTGAGATATAGAGAACGGTGTAACGTTAATTTTTTTTCAACCAGTTTTTGCGTATGTAGACTAGAACTATAGTAATCATGTTAACGTTGATGGACTCTAGTGAGTATCTACATGCTGAATGTGTATTTTTATGTTGAACACAGGTGTTTGGACCATCGGCGCAACAAAAGGATTTGTATGATCAGGCTGTTGTTCCAATTGTGAATGAAGTACTTGAAGGTTTTAATTGTACCATATTTGCGTATGGCCAGACTGGCACAGGGAAAACTTATACAATGGAAGGAGAATGTAGAAGGTCAAAGGTCTGTATTTTGTTGCAGTGTGTTTGCTTTTTTTTAAGGTTTGCTGGTGATGTTCTCTAATCTAAGCTATTTACCTCCATTTTTATTTGGACAGAGCATGCCTAGTGGAGGTCTGCCGGCAGAAGCAGGCGTTATACCTAGAGCTGTAAAACAAATCTTTGATACACTTGAGGGTCAGCAAGCTGAGTACAGTGTTAAAGTCACGTTTTTGGAACTCTACAATGAAGAGATTACCGATTTGCTTGCTCCTGAAGATATATCTAAAGTTACTTCTGAAGATAAACAAAAGAAGCCGTTACCTCTAATGGAGGACGGCAAAGGTGGTGTTCTTGTTCGAGGACTGGAAGAGGAAATCGTTACAAGTGCCAATGAAATCTTCACTTTGCTCGAGAGAGGTTCCTCTAAAAGGCGGACTGCAGAAACATTCTTGAATAAACAATCAAGGTAATACATCTGATGATTGTGTTTTTTGCTCATTAATGTCAAGATTTCACCTACATAATGAAATCCTTCACTTGCAGTCGGTCACATTCCCTCTTCTCAATAACAATACATATCAAAGAAGCTACTCCAGAAGGTGAAGAACTAATCAAGTGTGGCAAGCTGAACTTGGTTGACTTGGCAGGATCAGAAAATATATCACGTTCTGGTGCTAGGGATGTAAGTAGTCTCTCTCTGTTCAATCGAGTTTGGAGTGTCTTTCCTCTCAATTTCTAGATTTCATGGTCATGTCAGATTTACTCAATAGCGTTTCTCTATCTAGGGCCGGGCTCGAGAAGCTGGTGAAATAAACAAAAGTCTTCTTACATTAGGGCGAGTGATCAGCGCTTTGGTTGAACATCTTGGACACGTTCCTTACAGGTTTAACTTCTTTTTTTTTTTTGGTTTTTTTTTCCCGTTACATTAGTGATCACATAGCAGTGATTCAAGTTATACTGAATCCTATAATTGTTTACTGCAATGAAATCTAGGGACAGTAAGCTCACCCGTTTACTACGTGATTCCCTTGGTGGGAGAACAAAGACATGTATCATAGCAACAGTTTCACCTGCTGTTCATTGTATTGAGGAAACCTTAAGTACTCTAGATTATGCACACCGGGCTAAGAATATTAGAAACAAACCAGAGGTATTATTACAATTTTTTTTCTCATTCATAATTTTAAGCCTCTATTTCATTTTTTCTTGTTTCTCATTCAGCCAACCATTGAAACGTTCGAATTCATTTTTGTACTCTTTTACACTTCTTTTTGGCAGGTTAACCAGAAAATGATGAAATCTACTTTGATAAAGGACCTTTATGGTGAAATTGAACGACTTAAGGCGGGTAAGAGGCATTATCACTGTATCCGTGGATAGAATGATTGTGGAGGGGTGACTGATGGAGTACTTTCACTTGGCTTAACAAATTTACTCGCTACAAAGTCTTCTGCTCTGACTCCTCTGTTTGTCTATTACTCATGTTTTCTTTGCTTGTCTATTTAGAGGTATATGCCTCCCGTGAGAAAAATGGTGTTTATATGCCAAAAGAGAGATACTATCAAGAGGAGAGTGAAAGAAAGGTATTGGTCTGCGCATAATTGTTCCTCAGATCATTTTTCATTGGTTGAAGAAACAAAATGTTCATTTGACCTTTACTACGTAACCCCTTTGTCTCCCTACTTTTCTACTAATATGATTTTATTTGTTTTATTTTTAGGCAATGGCTGAGCAGATTGAACAGATGGGTGGTCAGATAGAGAATTATCAGAAAGTTAGTTACTTATTTACTCTGTAGATCAATATTATATCGTAAGTGTCAGAATGACATGTGAATATGGTTACTTACATATTTTTGTGACCAGCAACTTGAGGAGTTGCAAGATAAGTATGTCGGTCAAGTGCGGGACTGCTCTGATCTGACTAGCAAGCTTGATACCACCGAGGTATTTGTTACTTTATTTGGATTGACTTTTGTGCTTTATAACTATATCAATATGCTCTGAGACTTCGATTGTGCTGTCTAGAAAAACTTGAGCCAAACATGCAAAGTGCTTGCTTCTACAAACGAGGAACTGAAGAAATCTCAATATGCCATGAAGGAGAAGGATTTCATCATTTCAGAGCAGAAAAAATCTGGTATTTTCTTTAACATTACTGTTACCAAATGCTTGAAAAGATTTCTAACATGTCGCATTTTGGCAGAAAATTTACTGGTTCAACAAGCTTGCATTTTGCAATCCAACTTAGAGAAAGCTACTAAAGATAATGCTTCATTACACCAAAAAATTGGTATGTGTATTTACTATTTTTGACTGTCTTCATTAGCAATTTCATAAGAAATGTTAATATGTGAACTTGATGTACTGCTTTGCAGGAAGAGAGGACAAGCTTAGTGCGGATAATAGAAAAGTGGTCGACGATTATCAAGTAGAACTCTCTGAACAAATTTCCGGTCTGTTCAATAGGGTTGCTTCTTGTTTGTCCCAGCAAAATGCACACCTTCAGGGTGTTAACAAGCTGTCCCAATCTCGTTTAGAGGCACACAACAAGGTATCAAACTGTTTTGTTCTTCTAGTTTTATAACAATCAATGAGTTATTGTCTTTTCCGATTTTTTTTACAAGGACAGCATAAAATTCTGCTGGTAGTTGTTTATAATCTAACACTTGTCTAAGTTTGTAACACTTTTTACACATTTGTTGTCTAGGCCATTCTAGAAATGAAAAAGAAGGTTAGAGCTTCAAGGGATTTATATAGTTCTCACTTGGAGGCGGTGCAGAATGTAGTTCGGTTGCACAAGGCAAATTCTAATGCTTCTCTTGAGGAAGTTACAGCATTGACGACTTCAAGTGCATGTTCCATTGATGAGGTACCCCTTTAATTTCTTTCCTTTTCTTTTAGTGACTTTTGATGTTTTTTTAAAGTTAATGTCTCGTCTATTTCAGTTTCTTGCTTCAGGAGATGAGACAACATCGTCGTTATTTGATGAACTTCAGAGTGCTCTCTCGTCCCATCAGGGAGAAGTGGTTCTCTTTGCGAGGGAACTGAGACAGGTCAGTGCACTGAAATATAACATTTTGTAGCTAATTTATATATTGGCCTTGGAAATTTACAAGAGTTGCTAGCTGATTGCTTTCTCTTTTGTTCCTAATATGCAGAGGTTCCACACAACGATGGAGAAAACACAGGAGATGTTTGAATACACAAGTACGTTCTTTCAGAAGCTTATGGAAGAGTCTATAAATGCTGAGAGTCGTGCTGCAGAGGCAAATGATAGTCAAATAAACAGCATTATCGATTTTCAGAAGACTTATGAGGTCATGATTCTACATCTCTTCAAGTTCCACGTAATACATCTTTGCTTGATCCTATTCTATAACATATATATGTTGTGCAGGCTCAGTCAAAATCTGATACAGATAAACTTATAGCGGATTTAACTAACCTAGTCTCAAGTCACATTCGTCGCCAACACGAATTGGTTTGTTGCTTCTTCCTTCATTTGTTTCTTTCTCTCTTCCACTTTATGTTACATAAAACTGTATTGTTTTGCCTGGCAGGTTGATTCAAGACTCCATAACTTTAAAGATGCCGTCTCTTCCAACAAAACTTTCTTGGACAAACACGTCTCTGCCGTAAATAATCTGGCTAATGACGCAAAAAGAAAATGGGAGACATTTTCCATGCAAGCTGAGAATGACGCCAGAGAAGGTGCTGATTTCTCGGCTGCAAAACATTGTCGAATGGAGTTACTGCTTCAGCAATCGTAAGTTCCTTACTATGTTTATTAATTTCTTTGAGTTACAATTTTTCAGCTATGCATCCTAATCTCTCTTTATCTTTCTATGCGTTAGGGTGGGTCATGCGGATTCAGCTTTCAAACACTGCAAGAGAACTCATGAATCACTAAAGGAGATGAACAATAAGCAAGTCTCAGATGTCTCTTCACTTGTTAGGTAAGTGGTTTAAGTTTTGCAGATAATTTCTGAATTCGGATCTCTTCATATCCTGTAGAAATTGCAGTCATCTACACTATTATTTCTGAATTCGCTTCTCAATGCTGGCTATATTTAAATGTTATGGGTCAACCATGTTATGCTACCATACATAACTTCAATATAACTGTTCGGTTTAGGTCTGCTTGTGATAATAACGAGCAGCACGATGCCGAAGTAGATTCTGCAAGGACTGCGGCTGAAAAAGATTTAACAAAGAACAGCGATGAGATAGTTCAGCAGATTGACCGTGAGCTTTCTTTTTGTGCCCATGACTGTTTCTTTTGTCCATTTGAATAAGTGCATTGCTTAGGCTAAAAGAATTTCTTGGCGTGATCATTATTCTCCCAATCTTTGTAATCTTTCAGGCATGTCAGAGGACGAAAAAGCGTCTGTATCACAAATCCTGGAAAACGTCAGGTCGCATGAAAAAACTCTTGAAAGTTTCCAAGAGGATCAATGTTGCCAAGCCAGATGCATTGAGGATAAAGCTCAAGAAACTTTTCAACAAAAATACATGGTAAGTTGTTCCTCAAAGCATAATAATAACATGCTTTCTTCACTCTTAGAAGAGTCTTATCCCCAAGCTCTCAATTTGTGAACCTCAGGAGTATGAGCCCACAGGGACAACTCCAACAAGGAGTGAACCAGAGGTCCCAACCAAAGCCACCATTGAATCACTACGAGCCATGCCAATGGAGAAATTGCTTGAAGAGTTCCATGAGAACAACTCTTATGAATCCTTTGCGACCAAAGAATCAAAACCCCAACACCTAACACGGTCGCCTCTCTCACAGGTCAACTAGGGAATCGCCTCTCACACAGGTCAACTAGGGAAACAACTCTGTTCCATTATATCGTCTTTTGTTTCTAAAACCCTCAAATCAGTGTCTGTGTCTGTATAACTATTAATTTGTGTACACATTTGTGAAAGTGTGGGATCAATCAATGAAGAGTCAGATGCTTCTGACACAGTTTAATCCTTTCTTGAAATATTCATCATTGTAATGTAGTAGTTGAATTTCTTACGGCAATATAAGATTCACTTGGTCATTTGAAGGATATCTCTCAGAGGGTTTGTTCTAATACCTCACCAAAATTCGAATCTTTGGACCCTTTTTGCCCAAGTTGTTTTATGATGTGCATCAGTGCATGCACACACCACTTGATCGCTTTCTATATATGACTCAACCCTGAAGATGCTTTCAAATTCCAACAATGAACATTTTAAGTGAAAACTCAAGTAGCATTTGTGAGATCAGAGTCACTGTGCCACTCAGAAGATTCATCTTTCTCACTTTCAATGAGAATTTCTAGAAATCAAAAGCATGAGAGATTCCCACAGAATCCTCTTTTCCCATTTAGAAAGAACAATTATGAACATCTTTTAGTTCGTGCTCGTTTTCTAAAGCTTTACAACTCAGCAAACTATTCACTTGGGATTTTAATACAATCTCATTTGTGTATATATAAAGCTTAAGATGACATGTTATGATACTAGTAACGTCGAATATGGTTTCTATATCAAGCTTTTAATATTAGGTCATTTCATTTTAGAAAGTGGAACATCAATAAAGTGGAATTATATATCCACCAAAAGAAATTTCTTTAACTGACTTTCTTCTCATTCTTGTTTCTTCAATTAGATGTATGTATGGTAATAATTAGTTAAGTGTGGTGATAGTCCCTGCAGGTTCATATACACAAAAGATGCAAGCAAAGGTGTTGTAGTACTTGGAGGTGATGTTTCACAATTAGAGCAATGGAATCAACTTAACTAGCAAACAAGTGGTGGAAGTATATCTAGTTTCTAGGCAAACCGTAATTGTGAAAAATAATATTCTGACTTTGAAGCATACCGGAAAATTGGGTTTATTGTGGAAGTAAGTGCATTTCTGAAAATGTAAACTTAAAGTGCGTAAAGACTCTTTGCTTCACTTTTTGGCGTTATGATGTGATGGCAAATTGCTCAAATATAACCCAACATAAGATTCGTAATGTCTCGATCGAGTATCTCTGACTCTCTGAGTGTTCTGGTTTAAACCAGTTCTTAATTTTATCGATTATATTGGAAACGTACAAGTGAAGTTTAAAGTATTAGAATAAAAAAGTTTAAAACATTTTTATCATCTATAATTCATACAGGCTTACTGAGTACCGAATTATCCCCTAAGCCTCTTACCGCCAAATTGTTTCGATTTTCTCTCGTTTATTAATCCATTTTCTGCCAAAAAAAACTAAACACAACAGCAGCAGAAGGAGGGGTGGATGGAAAACAATTTGTATTCAATCTTCAAGCAGTTAATAGTCTCTACATTGCTGATTAATGAAGACACTAAACACAAGAAGCCTCCTAAGTGAGGCTATCCAAAGAGACATCAAATAAGATAGCCTAAAAATTATCTTAAAGTTTCGCCTATTTAAACATTATAATAAACAAATTAGTTACAGATTGGATAATGATCTCCTACTTGTACAGTCAATACATTCATATCAGATTGTTCAATATGTATTTACTACAGAAAAGATAAATACATTTATCAAAAATACATCATGTAGTGTCCAAAAAAGGATAATTGCTTTAAAAAAAAAAAAAAAACTGGATATTTAGTGAGATACAAGTTAATTAATTAGTTATCTTAAATTTTTTATATTTTGTGGTTAGCAGATCATATACAAAAAAGTTGTTCGTTTACAAATTGTTTTCAAGTTTACATCTAACTTGTTTGAATAATATAAATTATAACATATAATTTAATTTACATATTACACTGATATATATATATATATATATATATATATATATAACTTTGAAATAATTATTTAGACTATAGTGTATGTACAAAAAATTGTACTGCAAACATATGAAAAAATATTTTTTCCCTTGGTCAACATTAAACCAGAGAAATCACGACTTCTCTTGAGCAACGAAATTCACGTAAGTTGTGGAAACCTAATCCGTACTCATATTCCAATATTACACTTTAACAAAGACATGTAATTAATGGACAATTACACATGAGAAAGCCCTAGAAAGAAGGAATAAAAGTATAAAACCACGACCAGATAAATTTAAATTTGATCAATTTAGATCAAATAGAAAAATAAAATTAAAAGATGAAAATTCTACCGGATGTATATCTTTCTAATTATAGTTGGAGTAAAAATCTCCAGTTAACCTTATCCTGAAAGTGAAAATTATCTACTTTTCTGTTATCTTCCTCCTCATGTTTAGCCTCTATATAAACATTACAATAAACTACTTTGCACTCATCACATTCTCTCCTTCGATCAAGTTAATACTTCACGCCCCAAAAAATTATCAAACCCCACTAAGATCCTTAGCCTTTTGCATCCATGGTTGTTTCAAATGTTGTCTCTGTCTTATTATTGCTTTTAGTAATCAATTTAAGCAATAATAATATCAAAGGAATTGACGCATTTCATCAGATTTACGAAAAATTGCAATCTGAATCAGTCGAATCAGTGAACCATCTTTACAGACCTGGATTTCACTTTCAACCTCCAAAGCATTGGATTAACGGTACATTGATCTCTTCCTTTCTTTTAAATATAATTTAGTTAGAATTATTTGTTTCTTTAGTGTTTAGTTTCGTTTTGATGTTTCGTTTTTATTTTGGTTTTACTTTTGTTCTGAAATGAAAGTTGAGTCCACTATACGTACGGTGTCATTTGCTTAGCCAAATAAAAGATTTCCCAGGTTTTCATCAAATGCATGTTTTGTTCTGTTATAGTTTGTGATAAAACAATAAAACTAGTATTTTCAATGAAATTAAGAAACAATAAACTACATTTTTCTTAAGAAAATACAATACAATTTCTTCTCCGAGACTATTATTATATTCTTATTATATCACGTATTGATGATATTACCTCATAAACGTATATACAAGGCCGAGAAGACAAGTTTTGCATGGGTAATATGTATGCCTGTACAGTTACATAGGTGTGCCCATGAAAATGAAATAAAAGTTTTTGTATATAGAGTACTAAAGTTGTATCTTTTAGAAATTCACATATGCACCAATAGAAAACACAGCATATGTAACGTGAGAACACAGCTATGCTTGTTTTTTTTGTATACAAACTATCTTTCTACAAAATATATTTTCTCCAAAAGGGAAAATTTGTCTGTGAGCGGAAAAGAATGTACGTAGTTAGTTTTCCATAGGTTATAGCTTGTGAAAATCTTTATTTTCATTTTCCATATCTTGGAACAACGATTTTTTTAGATGATAAACATATTGTAAACTACTATTTTACCTTGTTAAACCTACATCGAAAAACTTTAAATAAATAAATCGGGAAGCGATTAGATAAATTTCATTTGACTTTGTTCAGTTGGTATATATTTTTCTTACGTGGTAATTTTTAAAAAAGAAATTGCATAGATTATTATTAGTCAATATATTTGTTGAGGAGAGGTCGATCGTGATCGATTATAAATTACAATAAATACAAAAGATACGGTTGTTCGTATTTTTGCTACACTTTACAGTTTACTCTCTTTATTCACGTTTTCAAGTTGTTCGACTAAAGACTTTCATGTGATATATCTTGTATTGCTTATCCTCTTATCTTATCTCGAAATCGAAATCTAAACCTCATTTTCCTTTGTTTTCGTGTGTTTCCATGTGACATTCTCGACAATCCCAACAGATCCAAATGGTGAGTCTATCAGTAAATACTTTTTAATTTTGCAATACTTTTCTGTTAAGATATTATATTATACACAGCGTTATTGTATACAAAATAATCTAATTTGAGATTTTCGAAAACAGGGCCAGTATACTACAAAGGTCTCTACCATCTGTTTTACCAATATAACACCAAAGGTGCGGTTTGGGGTAATATTATATGGGCCCATTCCGTTTCTAAAGACTTGGTTAATTGGGAGGCTCTTGAACCGGCCCTCCGTCCCTCAAAATGGTTCGACATCGGAGGTACATGGTCCGGTTCAATAACGATCGTACCGGGAAAAGGACCAATTATCCTCTATACCGGGGTTAACAAGAACGAGACTCAGATGCAGAACTACGCAATCCCAGAGGACCCATCAGACCCATACCTAAGGAAATGGATTAAACCGGATGATAACCCGATCGCAATGCCAGACTATACCATGAACGGTACAGCATTTCGTGACCCGACCACAGCTTGGTTCTCCAAAGACGGGCATTGGAGAACGGTCGTGGGATCAAGAAGAAAGAATAGAGGAGTCGCTTATATCTACCGGAGCCGAGATTTCAGGCATTGGGTCAAAGCTAAGCACCCGATTCACTCCAAAGAGTCAACCGGTATGTGGGAATGTCCTGATTTCTTCCCGGTTTCCACAACCGATTTTGTAAACGGTTTGGACTTGGACTACGCCGGTTCAAACACCAAGCATGTGTTGAAGGTTAGCTTGGACATAACCCGGTACGAGTATTACACGCTTGGTAAATACGATCCTAAGAAGGACCGGTACATACCGGACGGTAATACTCCTGATGGTTGGGACGGTTTGAGATTCGATTACGGTAATTTCTACGCCTCCAAGACATTCTTTGACTACAAAAAGAACAGAAGACTCTTGTTGGGTTGGGCCAATGAATCAGACACCGTTGAAGATGATATTTTGAAGGGTTGGGCCGGTCTTCAGGTATCAAATTAACTCATAATTTTGTTACTATAATGAAACTTTATCTTAATAAAATGTAATTTATAGGTCATTCCAAGAACAGTGCTTCTTGACCCAAGCAAGAAGCAACTCGTGTTTTGGCCTGTTGAAGAGATAGAGTCATTGAGAGGTAACTACATCCGAATGAGCAAACATAACATGAAGATGGGTCAACGTATAGAAGTTAAAGGAATCACTCCTGCTCAAGCCGATGTGGAAGTAACGTTCTACGTCGGAAGTCTAGAGAAAGCTGAGACATTCGACCCGAGCTTCACGCTCAAACCGTTTGAGTTGTGTAAGATAAAAGGCTCCAACGTGACAGGCGGTGTAGGGCCCTTTGGTCTGATCACATTAGCGACTCCTGATTTGGAAGAGTACACTCCTGTCTTCTTTAGAGTCTTCAAAGACTCTTCCACTCATAAGCCTAAGATTCTAATGTGCTCCGATGCTAGACCGTACGTTCTCTCTCTATTTAATATATACTATTATTATATGATATGCTTTTCATTTGATTAATGATTAATGAAATTATTAACGTTCTTGTAGTTCGTCGTTAAAGCAAGATAAGGGTCCACTCGCAAAGGATAGGATGTATAAACCATCATTTGCTGGTTTTGTCAATGTTGATATGGCTGATGGAAGGATCTCTCTAAGGAGTTTGGTACGTATATAAGACGAACCGTTGATATTTTTGCTTTTAATTAATTAATTGTTGTTATGTTAAGTACGTGACATAAAATGGAATTTAATTGTTACAGATTGACCATTCGGTAGTAGAGAGCTTTGGAGCTTTAGGGAAGACGGTGATAACGTCAAGAGTGTATCCAGTGAAAGCAGTAAAAGAGAATGCACATTTGTATGTGTTTAACAATGGAACGGAGACTGTGACCATAGAGAGTCTTAATGCTTGGAACATGGAGAGACCTTTGCAGATGAATAATGGATTTGTTTAGTTTATCTCTTCTCTCTATAATTTAGTCTCTTCTCTCTCACTTTTCATTTTTCTTTTTCTTTTCGTCTTCAGTAGTATTTGAGAGATGCTGTGACATTAGGAAGAAAACTTTGGGATTTTCTCTGTTTTTATGATCAAGTTAGTTTGTGCAAGTCCATACTTATATGTGGACTCTTGTACCTTTCTGTCTCTAATAACTCAAGAAAAATAATTTTAGAAAGCAAACATCGAGAATCAATCGTTAGTTATCAATACTGGGAATCATGTGTGTGTTTGATGACTTGGTTAAACTATACTAATCATTTGCACTAATGACTTTTTAAAAAAGATACTAAAAATATTTAATGCGCTTAAGAGATTTATAAGTAAAATGGCACAACTACATTTTAAAGAAACAGCAGCGAATTGAAAAAGAATCCAAATCAGATTTACTAATAATCTTTCAACATCAACTGAAACAAGTTTGTGTCAAAACACTAGAGATGTGTCTTTCAAAAGAAACACAAAATATAACATATAACATAAAAGAGATCACTTGATCTTCTTCTTTGGCCTAAACTGCAAAAGAATCAAAAATAGAAACTTTAAT
Organism: Erysimum cheiri; assembly: GCA_900406345.1. Classification (NCBI taxonomy): domain Eukaryota; kingdom Viridiplantae; phylum Streptophyta; class Magnoliopsida; order Brassicales; family Brassicaceae; genus Erysimum; species Erysimum cheiri. The sequence goes on from OVAQ01000050.1 coordinate 57,104, forward strand.
AATTAATCAAAATATAATTTGTAAAATTGTAAAAGCTAACAATCCAGAGACTGAAACTAAACCTAGTTGTTATTGCCACACTTAATTCTTCCTTGCAGTTCACAGCCCTTGGGTGCACACGAGCATAACACCTAACATCAAGATGGGTCAAGAGTCTTGAGTAGACTTAGCATGCATAAGAGAAAAAAAAATGAAACTTTTCTTGTTTTTTGTTTTCCAAAACAATAAAAAAAATTAGGGAACTTCGTTTTTGTTTAAAATGGAAACAAATTTTAAGATGCAGAAAAAGGAAATCGCCAAATCAAAATTTTTGCAAGCAACATCGACTGTCTTCTGTATAAATATAGATATTGGGTTTTGACCTTTTCATACAAACGTTACATCTTCTGATCTTCACCATATTGTTACTGAAAGAAAACAATGTCAATCGTAGAGATTTTTGAGAGAGTCGACAAGAACAAAGATGGGAAGATTTCATGGGACGAATTTGCCGAGACTATTCGCGTCTTCTCTCCTAAAATATCGTCTGAAGAAATCGATAAGATGTTTAGAAATCTTGACATCGACGGTGACAATGAAATCGACGTCGTGGAGTTTGCTTCGTGTTTGATGGTTAACGACGGAGGAGAAAACGATGACGAAGAAGTTGTTATGAAAGAAGCTTTCGAGTTGTATGATATTGATGGTGACAGGAAGATATCGGCGAGTGAGATTCACGTGGTGTTGAAGCGTCTTGGAGAGAAGCATACATTGGAAGAATGCAATGCGATAGTTCGAGCTGTTGATAAAGACGGAGATGGTTTTGTGAGCTATGAAGAGTTTAAGACTATGATGAGTTCTAGTAACAAAAAGTTATTCTGATTTTACCCAATTTCTTTTGGCTTTCGGTTTATTAATTCGGTTTGATAATCAAACTTTTACCAATGTGTCAATGATTTTGTTTGGATTTTGTGTCAATCTCTTCTAACAAAATTAAGATTCTTCGATATTTGATTTTCTTTCTATACTAATTAATTTCGATTAATTCGATTTAGTCGATTTAGAAAGAAACCAACATCTAGATGGATCAACGATTACAAGTCAAAGGAATCATTCCTACTCTAGCTGATGTGGAAGTAACGTTCTACGCCGGAAGTCTAAAGAATGCAAAGACGCTTTCGACCCAACTTCACGTTCAAAACGTTTTGAGTTGTGTAAATCCTTTGCTCTGATCGCATCATTGGACACTCCCTTAATATGGAAGACAAGTACAAACCGGCACTATTAACTTTGTTAAACTACTTGAATCATATTCGTTAATGACATTTTTTTTATAAGATACTAAAAATACTATATGGGTTTTAAGAGAACTATAGATGAGAATCTCAGACGGCACAAGTACAATTTTTATAAACAGAACTAAAATTTTGGAATTTATTAAAAAAAGACAAAATTAGATTTACTAAAAATCTTTTTAACACCAAAGATTCACTGAAACAAGATTGTGTCAAAAACACAAGAGATATGTCTTTCAAGAGAAACACAAAAGATAACATAATTAAGCTTCGGGTAAAAAACAGATCACTTGATCTTCTTCTTTGGCCTCAACTGCAAACAGAAATAAAACCATTAATAACTAATCAGCTAAAATGTGTGGAATTGCAACACTCCAACATCAGACAGAAAGTAAACCTGGTTGCTGTGGCCACACTTCTTCTTCCTGCAGTTCACAGCCCTTGGGTGCAGACGAGCATAACACCTAATACAACAAGTCAACTCAAACATGAGACACAATTTTCACACAAGACTTAAATCACATCATAACATAGAACAAAATTAGATATAAACTTGTGTTCATGCTCCCAAGATATAAAAGAGAAACAGTTGATATTAGGATTAGGAAGGTTAAACAAAATGATCAAATACATTTTGCAACCTACAAAAGAATGTGACATGACATAGAATAATAGGTTCAGCCAAGTTAATTCCCAATTGTTACTATAATACAAAACTAAAATCATAAAACATTGTAAGAAACTCAGAACAACAAAGAAAAGAGATAAGAAAGCTTACTTGCGACAGATCATCTTGTCTTGATTATACTTACGAGCCAAAGCCATCAAAGAAGGCTCAATGATACCTCCCCTAAGCCTCAGAACAAGATGCAGAGTCGACTCTGTTTACAAACCAAAACGATAATTCAATCAACAAACACTCACAGCTAATCTAATTTCATTTCCAAGAGAATTCAAATGAGAATACAACATTCAAATTAAAAAAGAGACCTTTCTGGATGTTGTAGTCAGCCAAGGTGCGACCATCTTCAAGCTGTTTTCCGGCGAAGATCAACCTCTGCTGGTCCGGAGGGATTCCTGAGTCGGAGATAACACGAATCGATAAGAGATCACAATTTCAAAGTACAATTGTAGAGCAGAACGTCGAGAGGTTATAGCGAAGCTACCTTCTTTGTCCTGGATCTTGGCCTTGACATTGTCAATGGTGTCACTGCTCTCGACCTCGAGGGTGATGGTCTTCCCAGTTAGAGTTTTCACGAAAATCTGCATCTTTGCGTTCGTTTTCTTTCGCCGGAAGTCCCAAAAACAGCAAAAGATGTGTAAAGAATGAAGTTTTATAGTGCTGTCATTTCTAGGGTTTTGTGTTGTGTTGATTGTTTGTAATGGGCCTTCGGTACCAAAGCCCATATAAACTTGTAATCCTACTACAGTATTTAGGTATCACCAAGTTCATTTTTTCCATGAAAAGAAGGGATCATAGTATGCGTTGGTTTTCAACGATACAAATTAAAGCATAAGTAAGAGAGAGATAATATGTCAATAATTAAAATTTAGCTCACACATGTATTGATATAACTACTCTTCTTGATTTCTCATATTCAGTACACAATGTTGGCGCTAAAGTATCAATAATTTCACAAATAAATTGCCTCTTGAGATGAGAACTTCTTTTTTTCCGCAGCTGTTAACATTTTATCTTTTCAACTTATCTAAAATAATTCGTTAGCTAAAGACTCGAACGTCATGACTATACAGCGCATCAGAGCATATATGGAAGCCAATTATACTAATGACTCATCATCAATCAACATAGTAGAAAAATGTAGTTCAAATTAACAAAAAGCATTCAAATCCAAAACTCTTCCACAAATCTAACAAACTCCAAAAGAAAAAATTGGTTCTGACAAAACGAAAACACATGGAGCTACATAAAGACATCCCATAAGGCCAAAAACTCAGAGCCTCCTTCCTCTTCTACCACCCTTTCGGCGGGTACTGTCTGTTGGGACGGGAGTAACATCCTCTGCAAAAACAATTACATTGTTAGAAATGATCAAGACACATTACAAAAGAGTCAATAGACGAGAGATAAGAAGAGAGAATGAAGCTTACCAATGCGGCCAATTTTCATGCCGGAACGGGCAAGGGCTCTAAGAGCAGACTGAGCCCCAGGTCCAGGTGTCTTGGTCTTGTTTCCACCTGTAGCACGGAGCTTCACATGCATGGCGGTGATTCCAAGTTCCTGTGTTTTGAGTAGTATTTCACAAAATAGGTTACATCCATGAAAAAGAGGAGACATATAGGGTTGTATCAAATATTTAGGTCATATCTGTACTAAGTACCTTGCAGCGCTGAGCAACATCTTGCGCAGCAAGCATAGCTGCGTAAGGTGAGGACTCATCCCTATCAGCTTTCACCTTCATTCCACCTAAACAAAATCAAAATAGCAAAAGTGAATATTACTAAAAGAAATAAGGCCAATGCCGTTAAGAACTCAAGTGACTACTTAAATATTGAAACTGAATAAAAGAGAGGAATGAGTAAGGATCCTCGATGCTTACCAGTGATACGGACAAGTGTTTCACGTCCAGACAAATCAGTAACGTGCTGCAATTGAAGATAATATCAAGTCAGCTTCTCAAATAACATAAATGATAAACGGAATCTCAAATTGCCAGAAACTCACAATGAAAGTGTCGTTGAATGAAGCAAAAATGTGGACAACACCGAAAACTTGCTCTCCCTCACGAACAGAAGGTCCAAGAGTTACATTCTCCACCTTTGGCTCCTTGGTCTTTCTCTTCGACTATACAATAAATACATACCACTTAATTGCATTAGACTTCTACAATTACATCAACACATAATTCGAAAACCCAATCTCCCAAGATCACTTCAAATCGAACTCAATGATAATCTAACAAATTGGCAATTTTTAGATCACAAGCTTAAACAATAAACAACGGCAATTTCTCACTAATTCAATCAACCAACAGATTTAGGATCCAAGACAATGAAAGATCGATACTTTCTAAACTCCAAATGACATAAAAAAACATTGGAAAACCTAAATCTATATCCTCAAATCAATCTGAGATAATCAGAGAAAAGAGGAAAACTTTACAAAGACGACGCTTACCATGATTCAGGGCGATTAAAAGTAACTCGGATTTGAAAGAAGCTCTTCGTTCTGTAGTTCAGCCTACACAGAGAGTTGGGCAAGAGAGAGACGATGCAGAATCAGATATCGATTTTATATTAGGGTTTATGAGTTCCGAGTGAGGGCTCGAGAAGCCTTCGTTTAGGGTTTCGAAATATGTTTTGGGCCGAATCTTACTTGTTGAGTTCAGCCCATATCATACCAGTTGCTTTTCGCTTGATTACAGAAACGTCGTCGTTTGCTAAATATCTGGGTAAAAGAAATTTAAAATAATATTTGACAACTGTGGGATTTGAACCCACGCCCTTTCGGACCAGAGCCTAAATCTGGCGCCTTAGACCACTCGGCCAAATTGTCAATTGTTGATAGGCATGCAACAGAGTTGTATATAAACCGTTTTCATTGGTTGTTATTAGTAATTGGTTTCACTTCAGACTCCCAAACTGAACTATCTTTCCTTCATGTACCAAAGGATATTTTCAATTTTTTTTTTTTGGTGTGCAACCAATGATATTTTGGATAAGAAACTAAAAAACCATAAAATAAAAGATATATCTATATATATATTCAAAGTTCAGTTCAGTTCAGTTCAATTCATAGAGTCAAATATTTATGAGATTCGAGCAATCTCAACAGCTCTTTTGAGGGCTCCTAGGAGGCTTCTCATGATTCTTTCTTCTCCCGGAGGTGCCTTATCTTTCTTCCGCCCATGACGCGTCGCTTGGAACACTACACCACTCTCTGTGGTTTGGTAAACCAAACAGTCAATGTAAACCGGAACATCAGTTTTGCCTTCATCCTCCATCACGATGAATCCTAATCTCGCTCCCCCACTTATTCTATCCACCTACTCTTATTAAAAAATACCTTGTTAGCTTTTATAGTTATGTGTATTGATATTTTCATGAACCAACAATTTATTTGATCCGTAGCCAAAATTTGTTTAAAGATTTTGATCAATCGCAAATTTACCTTGAGAGGAACAGGAAGAGGTAGATTGGCTCCTTGGCAAAGACTATTCGCCCACTGTAAGAAAAATTAATCAGTTAGCTAAAACAAATTTATGAGATCGCTAGAAGGAGGGGTCGAACCTCCGACCTTGTGGTTAACAGCCACACGCTCTAACCAACTGAGCTATTCCAGCTTTTGCATGTCACAATTTACCTGAAACAGAAGAGTTTCGAATCTCGCGAGATCAGTATTCCCGGGAAGCTTCATTGTACCCAGAGAAACTCCGTCTTCTTGCTCCGCCCTGATGCTTCCACTTCCCGACGAAGCATTTGCTACAGTTGGCCTCTTAATTTGCCGGCTCGCTGCGCCATTTGTCGGAAGAACGCGATGCAGGCAAGGAATTGAGGAACCGCGAAGGAATCTAGCCGGAGATCGGACGCTTACGAGTGGTGGAATGACGAGAGCCGTTGCTGCGAAAGCCATTTTCGTACTGTCGCGTCTTCACAGAGAGTAAGATAGCTTTTTAGAGGATATGAGTTGAAACATGAAAATCTGCATGACGTGTTCTTTTCTAAGCCGTTGATTTTGTAAAAGGGACAGTTGTAAAATCAATACTATGTGGAGAAATGATTTGATAGGAACGAGGCAAATTACAAGACGAAATAGAGATAGTAATTAAACTGACTTAAATCAATTTTTGTTCATCAAAGTAGAGTCAAAACTTTGCAGTCTACAATAGTATCAAGGATCAGTACAGAGTTACAGTTCTTCATGTCATAAACGTTTTACTAATGCTTCTTCTCCTCAACAAAAACTTCTGCCTTAATCGATCACTTTGGTTCTCAGAATCTTCACTTCATGGATTGGCCTGAAATTTGAGAATGGGAAAGAGATTGCTTCAATTACTCGGTTTTTTTAATGGGTCAATTCTTGTTGACTCCGAGTAAGTAAACTTTACCTGTCGGTGTTATCGGTTTGGACACTACCGAGCCTCTTGATCACCTCCATACCACGGCACACTCTGCCAAAGATTGTGTGCTTTCCTGAAGATGCATAGAAATGTTAAAAGAAGAGCAACAGTAAGTGACAATTCTGGTAAGAAAAGTGGAAAACGATCTCAAGTCTTAAATCATCATAACAAGTTAAAACCAGTGAATTCTAGAGATGAATGTGTTTACCATCCAAGGACGGTGCTGGTGCTAAAGTGATGAAAAACTGACTCCCATTTGTATTAGGACCAGCGTTTGCCATTGACAAAATTCCAGCTCCTGTGTGCTTCAACTCTGGCTTTATCTCGTCCTCAAACTTTGAACTAGGAAAAGGAACAAGGCAAAAGACTCATATGAAAAAAAGCAATAAAAACAATAAACAACATGAAAATATCCTACAAAATAGAAGCTTTAGTGTTTCAAGCCTCTGGACAAGACGAAATGTACAATGAATAGAGCAACTTGATAGTGTCAACCAACTAGAAACTTGAGCAGTTCACTATATACATCATTCTTAGAAGTTTTTTAATAAGGTTTTTCCCAATCTCAGTCAGCCTTGAGTGATCAAACGTAAAGTAAGAAACTAAATTCGTTTGCAATGAAGTTAGTCACTCGAAACCTAGAGGAGCTAATTCATCAGAGCTCGATTGTATCCCCACCAAAGATAACTTCATCACAGCTTAGCTATATCCGATACAAATTTGACTACTAACACATTACACATCCATGGAATCAACCAGCAAAGCTAGCATTGATTAAAGAAAGAGAATGATGAGATAATATCATTGAGACGTACCCATAAATGGATTGACCACCTCTTCCAGTTCCTGTAGGATCCCCACCTTGCACAATGAAATCCTGAAACAAATCAATAGCAAAAGCAACAAATTCCTTAGAACTTCATCATAAGTGATGATCTCAGTACAAACCAAAAGTATATTGGAGAACAGGATTACAGACCTTGATGATTCTGTGAAATAGAACGTTATCATAGTAACCTCTCCGTGATAGCTCAACGAAGTTCCGGCAAGTTCTCGGCGAATGTTTGTAATACATCTGAGGAATTTGACACAAATCAAAACACATTGTAAACCCTAAAACCCTAAATCTTTCACAGTGACAAGTTTGATTCGAGAATAATATAATCCGAATGAAGAAATTAGATATGAAATCTAGATCTCAAGTTCGTGCGAGCTCTATATATGAATGCAATCGCCGGAATTTGAAAAAAAAGGAATAAAAGAAAGAGAAAGAGAGAAACCTCGACGGTGAAGGGACCCATGGAGGTCTCAAGCGTAACTTCTGGCGGACTGTCTTCAGTTCTCGCCGACATTTTTCAGAGACGGGGAAGGAAGAGCGATAGAGAGAGGTTGAGATCGGCGTCTCGTCGGGAACTGAAGCAGACAAAGGTGAGAGACGCTTACTCTATTACCTTTATCGGGTCGGATCTGATTCTTTTTCAATTATGGGTCGACCCGAATTTTATAAAACGTTTTGGGCCTATAGTGCAATTCGTTGTATTGTGCAAACTCCATCAACCACTTTAGTGATGGTTTCACACCACTCAACAGTCAACACAAATTAATAAACACTATATAATCCCTTGTTTTATCACTGATTTACTACGTAAAATTAAATCATTAACAAGTTAAGAGTTGCTGGTCCCAGTTTGTATTGTTCCTTAATCATTAAATAAGATCACAAATTCTATGAAGAATCCAATTATCATGCATTCTTCTTAGCCCATTTATTTTCAATGATTTGGAGATGACTTTAACAGTCGGAGAGACTCCTTAAAAAGAACATTGACCAAATAAATAAAAACTGTATTGGTAATAAGATTGTGGATTATTGAGTGATCGTGGCTGGTTCCGCAGTAGAGTCAATTGTTGTGGTTGTAAGTGCATACTTCGGGTTAGGCTTGACGATGTTGTTTTGAAGCCGAGTGGTCATGCGCGTTGTGGATTATTGGTAATAAGATTGTGGATTATTGAGTGATTGTGGCTGGTTCCGCAGTAGAGTCAATTGTTGTGGTTGTGTGATGGGTTTGACAAAAACACACACAATTGGGCCTTAAT
>OVAQ01000051.1:7593-65536 GCA_900406345.1 Erysimum cheiri
CCTTCCCATCTCCACTCCTCGCTACATGAGTCGCTCCCTGAGTCCCCATATTCTGTCTCCTCCCTAAATCATCATTCATCGGAGCAACATCTTAGATTCATAAAAACTTGTTTATGTTTCTTGAAAATGGCATCCTGATCATTACCTTAAAGCATTGAGCGCAGAATGAGTGGTGAAAATCTGGATTGCAGAGAGGTAAGGAACGTAGTACTGGACCAATGTCTCGCCCGTTTCGGAGACAATGGGGACACCTGCACCGTAAGCGCTCCACTCGTCGAAACAATCCCAAAAGTCGCTCAACCTGAAATATTCTACGCTCTCGCTCTCCAACGGGTACCATAGAGGATTCAGGTTCTTGATCTGTGTCTGCCAAACAAAAAAAAAATGTCAGATCCCAAATTCAGAGAATTGTTTGAAGAAGAAGAAGAAAGTGTGAACCTTTGGGAGGGAACGAGCAGGGACGATTGGTGTAGTGCAGCGTAGGAACCGGTCCAGGTTGGATTCATTGTCAAAACCCATAATTATCCAACAAAGAACCAAACTTCGACCCAAAAAAAAACAGAGAGGAGAGAGGAGAGAGTTTTGTGGGATTCTCTTTCCCTGACGTTTCAAAGAGCTCAATTTTCGGACAAAAGTGTCTGCTTTATTGGACCAGCATTTGAGACTTTCACGGCAATGTCAGAAACCGAGAGATCCCGGGAAAGACTGAACGAAAAGGCACAATTTTTTTAAGGAAACTCCAACGGAACTCTGTTTTGAGGAATGGAGAAAATAACAAGTAAATGCATCTACTTTTAAAGAAAAGAGAGTTGGGAAATAGGTTTAAATATATAAACCAAACTCCATGTGACCCATTCTTCGAAGGCAGGAGATTATTGGTAGATTCACCTGTCCTTCTCACAACTCTCCACCTTCTCCATTTATTTTCTTCATTTAAAACTATATTTTTTCGTTTCTCTAACTTTGTCGGATGAGATTGAGTTTGTTATGGGTGAGTAAAAAGTTTTAGTTTCTTAATGTCTTCTTGCATAGTCCGTTAAGAACACAACAAAAACAGAGCTTTCCGATGTACCAAAACTCTTCTTTTGGATACATCTTGAAAGAAGAGAAACTGGGGCGACCACATAACAATACTTAAGAGAAAAACAGAGAAACTGGGTCAATGACTCAATAAGACATTGTTTCTTTTTTAATTCATATGGTGAAAAAGAATCATTAACATAAAAAATAAGACATGTGTGACAGGATCAGTCGGCAATGTTGTAAACCAAGCAATTGGTTAAACCAAATATTAACAATACAAGTTTGACACATTCAAATAGTAAGACATGGGGGTACTAAAAAAGTACGGATAAGACTCTTTGACTTTTGGTGAGTTTTTTTTCTAATTTTATCAACTACTGTGAAATATGCCGCTAGAATCACGTAAATGCAATAAATAAGCATATAAAGAAAAGATTGATTGGAGAAGAAAACTGTAGAAAAGGTCAAATTTGAAGGTTGTATTTCTTTTACCAACTTCCAAAGAATAAAAGAAAGAAAGAGATCAAACTCTTTCAAAGTGGAAGCCTTCTTCTCGCTGACTCCTTCTTCGGATTTTCTTTTTTTTTGTATGTGAAAGCCAAAAAAATCTGCAGAGCTTGCATATGAGAAGAAGAGATGATTTTAAATAATCATAAAGAGAGAGACTGAGAGAAGACAGCGACCTGGTTGCTCAGAGTTTAAAAAGCTCATCAAAATTTGGGTTCACAACCAAAAATCAACAGACTGATCATCATGCACTTAACTCACCGCCCATACTAAAAGATGCCACCAGACTTTGTAGGCTCTCTCTTTAGCAAATAAAGCACTTTGTTTATGTTTGTTTAATGTAGCCATAATTAGCTTGGAGTCTTGGACCATTTCACTCTACTCTATATATTACACACTCTCTCTTCAACTTCTATCTTTATCCTCACAAACACGACAATGGCTTCTACTCTGCAAACACTGACAGCCACAATTGTTCTGGTAAGCCTGCTTCTTGAATGTACTGAGCAAGTGAGAGGAATGAGTTACACTCCCATCTCCCCCGCTCCCGCTAAGAGCAAACATTCTCCCATCTCCCCCACTCCGGCTAAGAGCAAACATTCAGCAATTCTTGTGAACATGGCCCCCCAACCATCTGATCTCGTTCCTGGTTTTGGAAGGTTCTTGCTGCCTCCTAAACCTAAGCTGCCATTCCTTCCTTACAAAGATCCCCGTGCTGCTCCCCCCGCCACTTCTTATGCAATCCCTAGTAATTTTGCTCCAAAACCTGGTCCGGGGTCAGGAGAAGTTCCACCAGTGCCACAACCAAGATCTGTCAACAAATAAGCATTTGCTATGCAAAAGGGACTTCACTCTTGGTATGATCAGAAATCTACTTCTGGTTTACAAATTACACAACAAGTCTACTAGTATATTTGTTCACATATTCATGATCTCTCTCTTTCTCTGCTAATGAAAACGATATTTAATGTATTGAATGAATTCCAGAGCTTTAGCTCACATACCATCTAATAATATTAATTAACATTAAATGACTCCACATTACTGCAAATGTTTTGAGTGAGAAAAAGTAGATGCAGAAGAGGAAGAATAAGTTGAGATACAGATAAGATAACTAAATCAGATGAAAAACCGATCACTCTGCCTTCCAAATTTAACATCAACTCGGGAATTAAATGATGATGACCAATCCATAATCTCCTTATATGATGTTATAATCGCTCTAATCCAATCATTCTTGTTACAAAAGATGTCTCTAATCAATAGACCTAATGGAAACATTTATAAGTGTATATCAAGGTTTATTATCAAATGCCTTTACAGAGTCTTTGTCAGTTGATAAAAGAAGAGATGAAAATCTCATAAGTCAATCTCAGCATTAGCATTTAGCATTACCAAAACCAATGACAACTGCAACAAAAAAAAAATGTATGACTGAAATAAAAACTTAGCATTTGGTCAGATCAATTAGCTTCAAAACAATACAATGCGATTATGGACAGAGGGATGCGAATTTAAGTTTCCGTGTCCATAGCATATACATAAACTAATTCAATGATCCGCCCCCAAAAATTTGTTTGTCGATAATGCATATACAATGATTCAATGAAGAAAAAAACGATCAGCATGAACGAGCCAAAGCGATGATGAAGGCTCATTCACGCACCCAATACCTTTAAGATGATAAAGCAAAGGAAGCAGAAAAATATAAAGAGGAAAAGATAATCAACGAACACGAAGAAGTTTGTGGATCCATGGTTTCGGTTTTTCAACTTCATCTTCGTGATCGTCTTCTTCTCTTCTATCTCCTCCTCATCAATGTGCTCAATCTTCGCCATTGTCACCGATCAAGTTTTCGCGGGATTCCGATATTTCTCTTCCTCTGCGGTCTATTCGTCGCTCGCTCGTGTTTTTCCTGAGATACTATAACCTGAACAACAAATGGGCCCAAATGATAGGCCCAAACAAAGAGGAAGGCCCTAAATATGGATATAATGTTGACTAGTCAACTAAAAATGGGAACTTTGGCGATGAAACTATCTTTTTCTACTTCTTCCTCTGTTTCACCAGTCTCCCTTCCATTACAAATGAGCGGAGACGACCATCGGAGGTTTGGAACGGCAGCTCCCTTAGCGGCGGAGGAGGAAGGAGAAGGACGTTTTGAGAGCTCGGTGAATGCGGTGCCGTTCGGTTTGGTGGCGACTGCAGTTTTAATCTCTATCTTCCTCTTAATGGCCATTTTTGAGAGGTTCTTGTTCGTTCGACCGACTCCATCGCCACCTTTCGATCCAAAGCCTCCTCCTTTTGCTTCACCCAAGGTTCAGTACCTCTCCTCTCTAATTGTTTTTACATTTTTGCCTACGTTTTTGGTTGTTGTGTTGGTTTTTACTTAGTCTTTAACTCAAGTGAACATACAAAGAGGCTGATTCGTTTGGAGTTTGCATCTAATGAGTTTGTGACCATCCGAACTTTATGATCATAACTATGCTTATTTTTGTTGGATGGTGAGATAAACTTAGCCAAAGCATATAAGTTGTCAAGTTTAATGAAGTCTATAAGTCAGGATCACGAGTTACCAGGTTTATTATGCAAGAGGGAGCTCTTTTGTCGTATCTTAGAAATGTTGCAAAGTCCAAAAAAGGATTACATTAAATGTATTATTCTATGGGGATACAAAAACCCCTTAATACATGCAACGAGGTTTGAATATAGGCAGAGTAGAGAAAAAAAGATATGTTGAGGATTTCACTTATTTGTCTACACACTAGTTGTCTTTTGTGGAATGATGATGTCATGTCATGTATAATATTGTGTGTAGATGGATGTGTGTAAGAGGGAGATATCTGTGGTGATGCCTGGAGAAGATGTCCCAACCTTCATTGCTCAGCCATGTCCTTCCTCATCATCAAGCAGCTCTTTCTAAAACCTTGTTTCATTAGGACCTTTTATTTTCTACATTAACAAAAAAAACAAAAAGACAAGTCTTTATGTAGTCGAGTGTTGATAACAGAACAGTGTTCTCTGTCTGTGTCTGCTCATCCCATAGCAAAAGAGCAGCAATCTCCATAAAATAAAGCCATTGAATTTGTGAAGCGTTTGTTGCGTAGTCTTCCCTTTTACTTTACCAGTCAATAAACAAAACAAAAAACGAAGATCCGCAAAAGATTTGGTTATATTTTACAATCCGCAATTTACAAATCAAAAAAGGGGAAAACAAAATCAATCAATCACATCAGAGTTAATGATGAAAGTAAGCAGAAGAGATAATCAGAGAAAGATGAAGCATTCCATAGACACTTCAGGGTCCCTCACAGCTGTTACATCTTCTTCCTTCTTTACCTCAACATCTACTTTCTCCTCTTCTTCCTTCTTCTTCACATGCGCTGCTCCGTCTTTCTCCGGAGCTGCTTCACGCTTCTTCATTGGACTTCTCCTTGCAGAACTCGGGCCACGAGTGGCTGGAGACTGTGAACGACGCCTTGGATTATCCGATAACCCGCTGCGTGGTAAGGGACCCGAATCAACATTTCGCCGGTTGTGGGTAGGGTTTGGTTGACGAGACTGTCTCTCTCGGACTAATCTGGGACGGAGCTGTTTCCCTTGAGGTGAATGTCGTTCACCAGGAGATCTGAGGACTCTGTCAGGCCTGTTGCGGCGAGAGGTGGAAGAAGGAGGAGGAAGAGGTCGGTGGGGTTTGCTGAGAGCGTCGTCTTCGAGAATGGAAGCAGCGGTGGCGGTAGTGGCCGTGGAGAAGCTGTGAGAGACAGAGACGCTGCAAATGTCAGACTTGCTGTGAGAGATCTCCGGAGCTGGAGGTGAGAGAGGAAGAGGAACTTGAGCTTCTGAATCTGAGACTGTAGGTGCGGAGGGAACGATGTCGGGGACTGGGACAGGAACAGGGACGGAGACAGAGACCGACTGGACCACGACTTCTTTGACGGATTCTTCTTCAATGGGTGGAGGAATCTGAGCGGCGGCGACTGGTGGAGCTGTGACTTTTCCGGCACTAAAGCAGCATCCCATTTCTTTCTTCTACTTTTTGCTAATGCCTCTTTCACACTACTGTCTCTACTGTCTCTTGTGAGATATAGTTGTCATCTTTAATGGGCCTATTTCTTATGATGGCCCATGCTCACTCTGGCCTCCATTATGCTTTCTGTGTACTTCTTCCTTTTTATTTATTAAGTTCTTATAATAATTGAATACGTCTCTGACCATTAAGCTCGAATCTGATATATATATATTTTTTTTTTCTTTTCGAATCTGATATTTGTCTCATTCATATTTTTGAAAAACAAAATGCTAGTGCTTGTTTTTTTGTATACGACCTTTAAAAAATTTATGCCCATGGACAAATACAAATATCTCGCTTGATAGTGAGTAGTGACCCATCATCGTTGGAACAGTTTTCAGCACACAACAAGGACCTGCCGATTGCCTTGGCCACAGACATTTAACGAAAGTAAGTAAAATGCTCATACTCATTAATATCATCTTCCTTTTGGTACTGGACACTGTGGTTGAACTGGCCATCATTTTTACATCATCCAATATCCGTACGTGGTTTTTCTGTTTATTAAGCCTTGAAATGGAAACGACCTAACATTGTTGCTACAAACTTGAAATTCAGATATTTATAACTATTATCTTAAATATTTCAAAAATAAATCTGAGAAGTTCAGACTATGGGTTAAACACGGATTAAATTCATTATTAGATCTCAACAAATCGGACAAACAAATTGAGTTGAAGAGATGATAATCTGAAAACCCAATAAAGGTAGAAATTAGAAAGGGCCAAGGCTGATAACTTCTGAAACCCAAGCCCATTAATATATCAGGAAATAAGTGTTTTGAATCCATAAGTTGTTAAAGCATAATTATGGGTTGGGACATTTTTTGTCCTTAAGTATTACAGTATTATATTAATTTTTTGAGTTAAGGTAAGGACGAGAGCAAATGTCCTTAACTAGGGACCGTCCCTTTTATTTCTTCATTTCTTCATTATTTTTATTATTATAATTCCTCTGTATCAGTTTGTGAACACAGATTAAGAAGCAATAAATGTTAACATTAACTAATCATTTTTTTTTGTGTTTTTTCTTTAATTAATTTAATGCTATAAATACCTCACTTCTCTTCTCTCTGCGTGACTAATCCAATAGTGTTTTGTCAATTTCTTTGTTGGGATGCAACTCTCCCTCATCATGTTCTTCATCAACCGGCTTATTTAAATCCAGTTTCTGAATACTGTATGATTTGATCCTGTAAACATCTTTTGAGTACTCGGCTTTGTCTTCTTCTTTAATTTTTTTATGTCTTCTTCTTGCTTTATTTTGAATAAAAAAAAAATTAAGAAGAAACAAAAAGTGTTCGTACTAATCTAGAGTTAGATATTGTTTTTGGTTGTTCAACTTCTCTTTTTTAATAAAAATGCTTTAGCTATTTAATTTACCTTGTAAACAGAAGTGCATTAATTATTTAATTTATCTTGTAAATAAAAATGCATTAAATGAATGGTAGAAAATCAAACTTTTTGAAACAAGATAAAATCTTAGAAAATCAAACAAACTGATATAGAGAGAGTATGTCCTTAAGGACTTACTGAAAAACATAGATTTAGGCCTTAGTAAACAACTGATACAAATTAGTAAATAACTTGTTCATATTCGACCGGATCAGCCGATAGGATTTATCAAAAAAAAAAACTTGTTCATATTCGTGTCTATGTAAAGATTTTTTTTTTTTTTGTTTGGGTAAGAAACTATGTAGAGGATGATATTATTACTTCGTTTTCTTCCTTTTTTTCTATTTATCCACTATGTACTTTATATAACAACAACATATATTACCATATATAATTCATAGGTCTACATATACCACTAGCATCCTCTTGTGTATTAAAAAAATGAGTTCCTCGAACACATATACATACAAAATTAGATATGACATTGGGGTTTGAGCGCATTACAGAATACCTAACAGACATAGATGTCAATGACGTCGTCTTCATGCACTTGGTTACTAAGTTGTTTTATAGACAAGTAGTATGATTAACTTGTTTTTCAATGAAAGAACCAGCATTTACTTTATACTATATCTTTTTATATATATAAGAAAAATAGCCAATAGGGGGAAATGTCTCGGTAACCGATGAATCCTGAGGAAAGGGAAGCGCCCAAGAATTGCAGCAGAACCTCCGAGAGAGGGAAGAGAAAGTAAAAAAAGGACTTTGAGATAACAAAACCAAGAGGGTGAGAAGAAGTAGTAAGTACAAATGGAAAAGGAGTTATGACATTATAAAAACAAGAGGACCTGAAACACTTGACACAACCCCTATTCCTCAACTTCTTCTTCTCTCTTGGGTCTTGTCAAAGCCTCTCTCTCTCTCTCTCTCTCACCCACCACAGCCTCTGTTCTGCTCTTATCGACCATATTCATTCTCTCTCTCTCTCATCCCTTACATACATTGTTCTGTAGGTTGTATATATTACTAATAAATAATACTACTCCTAAATAGTATAATCCAAAGGTCCCATGCCCCCACGAGTTTTTTTTTGTTTTTGTTGGCCAGCTAGCTATTTCGCATCATCGCATCCTTTGGTTTGTATAAACACCAAATCCACAAGGGCAAAGGCTAAAGGCTAAAGGCGCACTCTTTCTTATTTATTTCTCTCTCTTCTCCCGAAAAGCCCTTAAATAAGCTTTTGCTTTGATATCAGATCTCTTACGGCTTTTGAGATGCGTGCTCCTTTAGGGCTTTCCTTTTATACCCCAAAACGAGGCCTTTCCTTCTTCTCTCATCTCCTCATTCTAACCCCTTCCTTTTCCTTCTCTCTCTCTCCTTCTTCTCATACGCTATAAGGGGAATCCACCAGAGAGAAGAGAGTAGAGATGGCGAATGAGGAAGAGATACAATGTGGGTCGATGCTCTTCAACCAAGAGGAGCTAAAAGAGATGAGTGGGGTCAATATTGGAGGCGATTACGTTGAGGTCATGTGTGGTTGTACCAGCCATCGATACGGCGATGCTGTTGCTAGACTTAGGGTTTTCCCCAGCGGTGACCTCGAAATCACCTGCGAATGCACACCCGGCTGCGACGAAGGTCTCGCTCTTTCTCTCTCAAAGTCTCTTTCTTTCCTCTTTATGATGGTTTTGGGAAAATGGGTTTTGATTTCTGTGCATGTTACATGTGAATGTGTGTGAGATTAAACGTTGATGCCTCTCGCTTTCTTTCGCTTAACTTTTAAGATGTCGTCTTTTGTCCTTCTCTCTTCATCATCTGTTGTTGTGGCTTTCGCCTCTAGCTCTTTATTTTTACATGGATCCTTTGCGTTACGGGTAGGTCTCTGCCTAGCTAATATTACATTGAGCTAGTAAAGCTAAGGTCTTTTCCATGATTACATCTTATCAACAAGACTACTCTTTTCATTATCTTTCTAGCTTCCATGTCTTTGGATATTGAATCACCTTTACTGTTAATGTATCCTAGATCCATTCTGGCAGAAAAGGAAATGACTTGAGTTGCTTCACTGTAATGCTTAGGCCGTCTGTATCAGTAATGATAATGCGTCTCTTTGTTAGTGGCCAAGTGTGGTAGCTTTATTGACATATGATATGCCTCACTTTGTTGTATATACGTTTATACCTCTGATGTCAAAGTTTGATTCAACCTCATTGCCTTTAGTTCTTGTGGCATCTTGTAGCTACCATGACCATCTGTAGCTTTTTTGGTATAGATGCACATTTTGAGCTTTCTTTGAAAAAGTGATCTGACTTGAACAGTATTGATTGTATAATGGTAGACAAGTTAACACCAGCTGCGTTCGAGAAGCATTCAGGGAGAGAAACAGCTAGGAAATGGAAAAACAATGTGTGGGTTATCATCGGTGGTGAAAAGGTTCCGTTGTCAAAGACAGTATTGCTCAAATACTACAACGAAGCATCAAAGAAATGCAGTAGATCAAACAGATCACAAGGTGCCAAAGTTTTCCACAGAGATGAGTTTGTTGGGTGTAACGAATGTGGAAAAGAGAGGAGGTTCAGGTTGAGGAGCAGAGACGAATGCCTCTTGCACCACAATGCAATGGCCGATCCAAACTGGAAATGCTCAGATTTTCCATACGACAGGTAGGTTTCTTTTGTCCTTCCTTGTAAGTTTTATGCAAGTGATGGTGTATAATAATGAATGGTGCGGTGGTTGCAGGATTACATGTGAGGAAGAGGAAGAGAGAGGGAGCAGGAAAGTGTACAGAGGCTGCACACGTTCACCTACTTGCAAAGGCTGCACTTCCTGCGTGTGTTTTGGCTGCGAGTTATGCCGTTTCTCTGATTGTTCTTGCCAGACTTGTGTCGACTTCACCAGCAATGTCAAAGTTTGAAGAAAGAGTACTCCTCCACCTAAGAAAGAAATGTCTCAGACTTCCTTGGTTGCATTTAATCACTTATTCTAATATTCCAAACTGTTTATCTTAATCTATGGGCTGTGACTTGTGAATGGAGGAGCAATTGAAAAAAGTAGAAAAAAAAAAAGTTGATTTCCAAGAAGAACATGCAGACGAGCATGCCTCAGTTTAGTGCATGTCTTGATTTTTTGGCTAGTGGCAGAGAAAAAAACATAAAGGTGTTATTAATAGTTTGTTGTTACCCTTTATTTTATTAGCTGTTGACAGCTTTGTGAGACGAAGTTGTCAATGGCACAGCTACTACGGTCTGTGATTTAGGAGATGGGACAGGGAAAAAGACATTTTCTTAATACCCAAAAAACCCTGAGCTCTTAATTTTGAACACAACAACCAAATGGAATCCGAAACAAAAGTGATGTATACTTTTTATTACCAAGAACAAATTAACAGGTTGTATTTTAAACAGACACCAAGTCGTCACCAGGTAAAGAGGATATTAAGAATCTAGTTTTAAATGAAACATTGACCCAAATTCATGAGAAACAGAGCTCCATCCAATAGATATCTACTTTATTCTCATAGTGTAGCCTCCATAGGCTTCTGCAGAGCGAAGAGAGGAAACAATAATGATAAGAAGCAATTAATATGATGATGCATGCAATGAGCATATAGAACCAAATGTACCTCTATTTTGTCTCGAGTGAAGAGTTTGTACCCGCCATAGAAAAGCAGACCCCAACCGGATAGCGAAATAAGCACAAACTGCATGGATCAATCAAATCAATGTACTACATTTTTGGGTACCATCCACAATCACAAATCCATTGTTGAACTAGAAATCCACTAAACGTAAGCGATATATACAAATACATACATGTTCCTCTTTCCAGTTTCCTGGGTTCATGGCCTCTTGCCAAAAGTTAACCTTGGCAGCTCCATGATGACCTGCTACATTAATAAAACCAACATTTCATGTACTGGGTGTGATAAAAGCAGCAGCCATCTTCCCAAAGTTTAAGCCTTTTCAATAGCTAGAAAACGATCTGATGAACGTGAAATGGAGATAAGAGATGATACCAAAGCAAATTATAGATCCAACAGTGTTGGAAGAGAGCGGAAAGAGACAGTACCAGCGGCACCGGCGAGACCACGGCGTTGAGCAATAGAGGCGGCTGGAGATTGAATCTGAGCTAAGCTCATGGCACGGCGAACGAAGAATGACATCGACCTCGAATCTGATTTAGGGTTCTTCAAGGGAAAGGGATGATGAAGTGAACAACACCAAAAAAAAAAAAGCTTCATGGCTAATACTGTCACTTTTTTCTTAATTGAAACGACGTCGCAAAAGTACAGCATGTTGATTTCTCAGTATTTGTACCAAAAATATTTATAGTATTCATGAGGAAAGGCGAAACAAGAGACGCATATGCCTTTGGGCTTCAACACGTTTTGTATCAAAAATGTGTTTAGTATCCAATCATGAAGCAGCACATTGTCTTCTGCTTTTCTACAACCAAAATTCATATCTTAAGGCTCACATAACTCAAACTAACATCCATAAATCATTTCGATCAAACTACAGCAAATCAGATCCAACTATGAAGTCCGCCGATTCCTTCAGAGTCTTTCTTGCGCGCCAGTATACACCATTGGCTGTCTCTGACGTTCCCATCTGCAAAAAAACCAGTAACTTGGTCAGTAGGGTGCTTGATATTAAGTCTTACTTTGGGTATTAGCCATGTTGTCAAGAATCCGCTTTACCTTAGTCTCCAATGAGTAATAATCCTTCCACAACTCAACGTCTTGACTGTAACTTGCAACAGCGGAATCATACAGCTTCCGAGCATTTTTGAGAAAATCTTTGTCACCTAGTGATGCAAGGTTGGTCTCTATTTCAATGCAATCTTTGTATAGAACAAGACTGGGACCGGGAAGAGCCAAGAACCTGCAAATTTAGGGGTAACAGTGGTGAGAATAAAGTGGCATGTGGCAAAATCAAGGGAAAGGAGTAGTGATATTCACCTCTTGTATATCTTCCTTGCACTTTGGCTCCCTTTTGTCTGAAGAACAAATTTCACCACTGTGGAAGCGAGAGAAAATAAATGGCCGCTCCCATGGCCTTTGGCTACCGATAGGATGGACATCTCTACAAGCTTGTCAAAATAAGTTCTCTGATGAGCAAAGAACTCAAAAGCCTGTGATACAATAAGCATTTTGATTAGTTTAGTCTTATATATCAACAAACTATTGTCTAAAAAATATAATAGTCACATACCATAAGCCACAAGCTCTCAGATTCTGAGATCGGTACTTCCCTCAAAGCATTTGAAAGTAGCTCAAAGACTGACTGCAAATCTGCGTTACTAGGAGTGGAGTTCCCTGAAAGTGATCTTATGTCAATGGAAACTCTTGTAAGCCACAACTTGGCTGATCCCGCAAATTTTCCAGAGCAAAGTTTTTCTGCTAGCTTCTGCGCTTCGTTAGTCCTTCCCAGTTTCAAGTGCAGAGAGACATATTCATCAGCAAGCTCTTCGGTCAAACACCCGGTTTCATCAGCCTTTTGGTACACATTTATGATATGTGAAATGCAGTCCTCACTCAGGCTAGACGAAGGGGAAATTTCGTCATCGTCGCCATTTGACCATGCAATAGCCTCCATCAAAAACTTTATATAAATCTCAAACATAGAACTTGAAGTAACAGTTTGCACACCCTCTTCAAAAGCCTGCATTCAGGAGACAAGATTTAAGACCTATCAGATATTGTAATTTCAACGAAACAGAATGTGCTACAGTAAGATAGGACAGTCCTAAAGAAAAGTCCCTCTTAACCAATGTTTCTCTCGTCCTCTCCGACATTATCAAAAAAGGGAATTTGACTTCAAGTTCAAATAAAGAAAGGTGAGAGCAAGACTAAAATTCGATTTAGATAATCTATTTTAAGGGACAACTATGGCTGCCTTTTTCTTTAACAGACTTCAGCATTTAATGAATATCTATCCCCTAGTTATAAGCATATACATAAGTCAAGATGAGTTTTACCTGAATAGCCTTTTGCGCTTGAGGACTCGCAAACTCTACTCCAGTCTCTTTACCATTCATTTCATGTCTTGCAAGCCAATTCCAGTATTCAGGGTCCTTGGAAAAATCACGCTTCAGGTCACTTAGAATCGTATTGCGGATTTGATCTGAATGCGCCAAGTCTGTTGCCTCTAGAATCTCCAAAAAACGCTTCCTCAAGTCAAAACTAGATGGAAGAGCCTCAACGGCTCCACTATATATAGCCTGAAGAACATTGGACCCCTTTTCCCGAAAGACATCAACTTTGTCAGCCACATCCTCAGCATCTTCAACAGTAGAGTCGTCATTTTCTTCTTTTTCATTTCCTTCTTTCTCATCTAGCGACATAAACAACTCTTTATTTTCATCTTTCCATTGTTCATCCTCGACGGTTTTCTTGTCGCGCACCAAACTTCCTTTATCTTCACCAAGCGCAACTCTACGAGCTTTCAGCTTATTCAGGTAGGTCAGTTCCATTCGCAGATACTCCACCCACAAGTCTTCAGAGTTTGAACACACTCTCAGTCCATTCTGCATAAGAGCACGAGCTGCTGCAACATTCAAGTTTCTATCAAATTCCCAAGCCGCAGCATATATCCAGACTCCAGCCACTTTTGGATGAAACCTTATTACTTGAGCCAAAGCCTACACATGTTGCAGATACAATAACACAATTTAAACATACCCAACAAATGAAAAAGATGATTATCTTACACAATTTCATCCACAAAGCAGTAATTAAATCAAGTTTCAAAGCTTTTACCTTCTTCATTCTCCCATGCCTCTTCTGTTTGCAGAACTCAAGATACCTAAACCACAAATTGATATCCCCTTTATACCTCATAGTCGCTAGCCTATAAATCTCCACAATCCTAGCCACACCGGCGAAATCCGAAATCGATTTCTTTTTTTTCTTCTTAGACTCACGCGCCGCCGCTTTCCTCCGCAACTGGCGGAGCCCATCAAGCTGAACCTCATAGTCAATATAGGCTATAAAATCCTCTTTGAGTGGGCTTGGACGCTTTAGCCGGTACTCGAACTTACGACGCTGCTTCACGATCTCAGCAATCTCAGCACGCGTGAAGATTCCTCTACGTTCTAGGTCATCAAGCTCGTCAACCATCCGCTCGAGGCGGTACTGAACAACGTCCGCCATAGCTGCTACAAGAAATCGGCGGGGACTGCAACGGTAGGGCAACGCTTAATACCTCTTCGGCGAAGAGTCTTCACTACTTAACATATGGGCCGTCACAGAAAGAATTGTTTGGGCTTAAGCCCAATATGTAACAGTTCGGCCCAGTTTTAACTGCTGCTATGAGCTATTTGTTGTTCTTGGAAAATGCTTAGAAGCTCAGGACGACGACGATGACGCTCTTAGCTCTCTCTTCATCTCTTTCTTCTTCTACCTTCTTTTGCCGCAATTCTCGAATTCCTTCAATCAGTGTCTCTCCTGTGTCGCGTCTTTCTTATTATAACGGCGATAATAAGCTTACGCTTGCTCCGCCACCGTTTTTAAATGACGGCGCGAGCCTCTGTCGTTTCCCGGTTCCGGGGAAGTTTCCGAGTGTTAGACTTAGGGTTTCGACGAGGTGCGAGAAAGAAGATGCACCGAACGGTGAGGTGGAGGATGAGGTGGAGCGATTTGCAAGGCGAGAGAGTACGATGCCTGATAGATTCAGATATTTGACTAAAGAAGCTCCGGACGTCCCAATTAGATGGCCTTGGTTTGTCGGTACGTTTCCGCTTACTTTTGGCTTAGTTTGAGTAGCCTTGGATCATTGTTCTTGGTCGAATGAACTGCAAAAGCTCAAATTTTGGATTTAGAAATTCCGTATTGGTGTTGTTTCTGTTTTCAATTGCTGAGGCATTTCTTACTCAGAGTTTGATTTGTTTTAGTTTTCTCCCTGAGATTTGTAAATATGGGGACTATCCTCTGGTCTAGCATTTAATTAGTAGTTTAGTGACTCGAGGTACCTTGTTGCATAGTTTATTAGGGGAATATATCTGGTGACATGAATGATCTTTGGATAGATGAAGTAACATTTGATCTTCTGGTTGCAGCGCTGGGGTTTCTCGTGTATGCTTGGAGAGCAGTCTTGTTTGAACTATCCAACTGGAAAAAGGCGGCTTTTGCAATCCTTGCGTTTGTGGGAGACCTTTCGAAGCTCGCATTGGCCCTCGTCTTCCACTTTATAGGCGATCCCATCACTTCTCTCATCAGCCTTGTAGAGACTGCATTGTACAGTGTCCGGGCGTTCTACTCCGGGATTGTAGCTTACACACCTGTGAGAGAGTTAACCACAGTGATCCTTCTTGCATCCTCAGTACTTGCTATAGGAGAAGCTGTTGCACCCAACTCGATTAGCAAGCAGCCATATGTCGTAACTATTGCGGGTCTCGTGGGATATGCAGCGGTGCAGAGTTACATCTCAGAGCCGTTCTTCTGGACTGTCTTGGTGGGTTTGTATGGATATTCGCGGTTGATAAAGAAGAGAGACGATGTGACCTCGGCTCTTCCTTCAGCAGCTGTTCTGGCAGGAGTAGGGGAGCCATGGGTGAGAGTGGTGGCAATCACAGGGTATCTGGCTCTAGCCATGTATCACAATTCAACTAAAACCTCCTCAGAAGAAGAGAGACAGAACTTAAGGAGGGCACCACCAATGCCGTTGTTGGCTGCAGCATTGGCCATTGGCGTCCGGCTAGCTGCAAAATGGGCTGGATACAGACACTTGACTTGGATGATTGTTTGATTCTCTGCTGAAACAAAAAAAAATTAGAGACCAACAAAACTAGTTTGTGTTTGTAGTGCTTGTACCTCTCCCTCATGTTTGAAGAGAATGAATTTTTCTGCTAGATAGTACAAAAGGTTCATTTTGCGGTTTGGATAATGTTAGTTAATACGACCCAATAGCATTCAAAAGCCCATTTTGGTAGTTGTTGTGGACTATAGCTCGAAGAGTCCATGGATATTTGTACCATTTCAACCTACAGCTAATATTAGGGCTTTGCAAGGACCCCTATATAAAGGAATCACCTCCTTCTTTGTCATTAGTCCGCTTTTCCTTTGTATCGTTTTAGTGTCTCTGGTTTTGGATAATGTTATTATTGTTCTCCGATGAGTTTATGATTTTGTGGTTTGGCTTTGAGAGAGAAAGTATGCGTTTTTTTAATAACTTTTTTTGATTGCCTCACATCACCTTTAGCTTGTTTTCGATATAAATCCACGAAAATAATGCTAGTCATCGAGGCATATATTGAATTTGCGGTGTTAACGTGGAGGCACACTTGATTATCATAGTTTAGCCTCTAAAATTATCCGCTAAACCACTTGTGTTCATATATATCTTCGTTATAGTTTTGTTTTTGGTTTTCAGATCTGGCTTCGTTTGAGACTGGCGAATTTTTAACTGAATCAATTGGAACACGTGAATCAAAATCATTGCTGGTTGAAAAAGTTTTCTCCTTTGGGATATTTTAAATGGGTCGAATGGCTAAATTAGCAAAGACGAAGACAGTATGAATGACCTGAATTTAAATAGTTGCCGTTGTTGTGAGATTTGGAAATGTGCTGATTTTTACCAAATCACGTTTTGCGGCAAAAACTTGAATCTATATCGGAAGAAATGAAGTGTGGGTTCTCAATAGAGTAACAGTTCACTAAAAAATAATACAGCCATTACACATAATGCCAAGTTCTTATCATGTGGGATTTTGGGTGGTCAACAAATCGATAATGAATGAGTTGATTAAAAGTTGTCACGATTTCCACATGACTTATACTACTATCAATTAACAAAACCTGAATGACCGGACGGTCGGTCTTTAAAAATAGACTTTGTATCCAGCACATCTGTATTCTGAAACTCGAGAAAAGTCTTTGCTTCTGCTCCCTGGTCAGAGATATTTCTTGAACTTGGTCAGAGATATACTTGAACTTGGTCAGAGATATTTCTCATTGTTCCAAGGATCTCTTCGACTTTGTCCTCCCAGATTCAACCCATTTTACTCGAGACTTGAACCAAAATGACATTACTTTCCTCTCTCGGAAGAGCCTCCCGATCTGCCCCACTTGCCTCTACGCTCCTCTTACTCGGCACTCTCAGGTTTCACTACCTCCGATGTTCACTTTTTCATAGCTTTCCAAAAGTCTTTGCTTTATGTTTCGTTTTCTCAATCTCATGTATCTCGAATCTTTGATTTTTTACCGCCTTTTATCTCAAATCTTCTTTTTTATACTAATACTATTAAATTCTCTCAAATTGTTTCCTTATAACCTTTAGTGTTTCACTTCGATAACGTTCTTTTCCCTTCTATTTCTGATTAGCTTGGTCTGTTAAAATCTATAGCTTTATTTGAATATTGGCAAAGATAACATTTTTGGGTTTGACGATCTCGTTCTTCTCTAGACGCCAATTTTATTTGAATATTGGCAAAGATAACATTTTTGGAATTGGTCATTGAGAGTGTGTTGTTGTATTCTTACTCATTTACAGTGGTGGAGGTATAGTTGCGTACTCAGATTCTAACGCTGAAGCTAACAAAGCGGAGGAGCAGCAGAAGAAGAAGAAGAAAGTAGTTGTTCTGGGAACTGGATGGGCCGGTATAAGCTTCCTTAAAGATCTCGACATAACTTCTTACGATGTTCAGGTTGTTTCTCCACAGAACTACTTTGCCTTTACGCCATTGTTACCTAGCGTCACTTGTGGAACTGTTGAAGCTAGAAGCATTGTGGAGTCTGTCCGTAATATAACAAAGAAGGTAACAAAAAAAATGTCTCTCTCAAACTGTATGCGGGAGGCATCATCCTCACCTACTAAGATTATAAGTCTCTGTTGCAGAAAAATGGGGAAATTGAATTGTGGGAAGCAGACTGTGTTAAGATCGATCCTGTAAACAACAAAGTTCACTGTCGACCAGTTTTCAAGAATGATCCTGAAGCAAGCCAAGAATTTTCGCTCGGATATGACTACTTGATCGTTGCAGTGGGAGCACAAGTTAACACATTTGGCACTCCTGGTGTACTTGAGAACTGCCATTTTCTCAAGGTAACTTCATGGATGGTTTCAGCTGTGAATGTTATAATCCAAGTTTCTTAACTTCAGTTCTTCAAAACACTGCAGGAAGTAGAGGATGCACTGAGGATTCGAAGAGGAGTGATTGATTGCTTTGAAAAAGCACTCCTTCCTGGTCTCACTGAGGAACAGAGAAGAAGAAAGCTTCATTTTGTGATTGTGGGAGGAGGTCCTACTGGTGTGGAGTTTGCAGCTGAACTGCATGACTTTATTCAAGAGGATGTTACCAAAATATACCCTTCAGTTAAAGACCTCGTGAAAATAACACTCATTCAATCTGGAGATCATATTTTGAATTCGTAAGTAAAAGACAGTACGATAGTAGACTTTTTCAGCATTTCTTCAGGCCAGGCTTGATTGTGGAGATTGACTAAGTGGTTGTTGCTGCAGGTTTGATGAACGTATCAGTTCATTTGCGGAACAAAAGTTCTTGCGAGATGGTATTGATGTTCAGACGGGAATGCGTGTTATGTCTGTGTCTGATAAAGATATCACTGTGAAAATAAAATCAAGTGGAGAAGTCGTAAGTCTTCCTCATGGATTGATATTGTGGTCCACTGGAGTTGGAACCCGTCCAGTTATCAGCGACTTCATGGAGCAAGTTGGCCAAGGAGGCAGACGTGCGTTGGCAACTAACGAGTGGTTACAAGTTAAAGGATGTGAGAATGTTTATGCAGTTGGCGATTGTGCTTCCATAGCTCAACGTAAAATCATGGTCTGTGAACCCATTTGACTGTGATGTTATTCCTTTTTTTTCATATGCATGCTGAATCTCGATAGATTTTGTGATTACTTTAGGAGGATATTGCAAACATATTCAAAGCTGCAGATGTGGACAACTCAGGAACCTTGACAGTGGAAGAGTTACAAGATGTGGTTGATGATATCCTTATGAGATACCCGCAGGTGGAGCTCTACCTGAAAAGCAAGCGTCTGAGGCATATTACAGATCTGCTGGCAGATTCGGAAGGAAATGCAAGCAAAGAAGTAGACATCGAGGCATTCAAATTGGCTCTCTCGGGGGTTGACTCCCAGATGAAGAGCCTGCCTGCAACTGCTCAGGTACTTGGTGGCCTTCACGGATGCATATAATTGTTGGTTTTGTTGTCATACTCAATGGTCTCCTTGTTTGTTTGTATAGGTCGCTGCCCAGCAAGGTACTTATCTTGCAAATTGCTTCAACAGGATGGAGCAGTGCAAAGAGCAGCCTGAAGGTCCTAAGCGCTTCAGAACTGGCGGGCATCACCAGTTTCGTCCCTTCCAGTATGCCAAAATATAATAAACTCAGGACCTTACATCCTCATAAACTCCCTAAAATATAGAGATGAAACAAACCTCTTTGCTTGATGACAGGTACAAGCACTTTGGACAATTTGCTCCATTGGGAGGGGACCAAGCAGCTGCTGAACTACCTGGAGACTGGGTTTCAGCTGGAAGAAGCACCCAGTGGCTCTGGTATTCTGTTTATGCCAGGTAAATGCTAAGAAACTCGGTTATTCATAGTAGTATTGTATAGAACTTAAGGGCCAAAAGGATAAACAAGAATGATGTGGTGAATGCAGCAAGCAAGTTAGCTGGAGAACAAGGGCTCTGGTGGTTTCGGACTGGACAAGGAGGTACATATTCGGGAGGGACTCAAGTCGCATCTGAGCCAGTACTGCATTTTGTGATGTGTCTGTGAGATTGCCTTTAGTGAAAACCAAGATTGAGTCGCTCTGTTTGTTTATAGTGTTAATCCTTGTGATTATATATAACCTTCTTGTTCAAAAAAAAAAAATATATATATATATAACCTTCTTGTTTGTGAGTGACAAAGCAGAACCTTTTTGCGAGAATCTTTCTTCATGAAGTTGACATTTACAAAAGATAACAAAACTCACAATCTCAATGTGTATTTAGACAAGACATTAAGCATCTCAACAAAGATTCTTGCTCTACAGTCCAGATGCAAGTAGAAAAACAAATCAAAACCAACCAAATTCACAATCAAGTCACCACAACAAGAGTTGAGGACTTTACTTAAATTGAAGATAAAACCGGATCTTTCATTCTTCAAACCTCAGAAGCTGGCAAAAAGTGAAATTACGATCCTTGCTTTGTAATTCCGCAACTCTCTTAGCAGCACCTGAATCACGAGGGCTCTCTCCCACACGACGAAGTGTTCTGATCTTAGGCAGCTCTTTTCCTATAGGAGTCTCATCATCGTTCACACCACTGCTATACAGATCAACTTCACTTGGAATCTCCCATCTCTTCTTCACTCTCCCTTCACTCTTGCTATTTTCATCAGAAGCTCTTCTCTTCTCCGACCTGTTGTGATTCTCTTTTTCTTCGTTATCAGGCAACGACCGTTTCCTTACATCTTTCTCTCCAGTCTGTGTTTTGCTCATTTGACTGTACCTGCTAGCCACAACTCTTCCTGGTTTCAATGGTTTCCTTAAAGAAACATTCTTTTCATCGTCCTTGAATAGCCTCTTAGGCTGGATCGATGAGAGAACTCCTTCTTCTTTCTTCACCGCTCTCTTTGACCCCACCGTCGTTGCTGCTTGCTTCTGAGCAGCCGTCATCTTCGCTTTCCGAGATCTCGGGCTCAGACTCAAACTCGTTCTTCCTTTACCTCTTGTCGTCACTTTACCTTCCTCGATTCCAGGAAGCTTAAAGAAACAAGACTTGCGTCGATTCTGAGCTGATTGAAGAGGAGTCACAGTTTTCTTTGCAGAATTGAATATCTCCGCTGGTCCCAGACTAACGCCTCTACGGATGGTTCTTGCTTTGGTTCCTGGAAATGAAGAATCGTCGAACTTGACTGTCTGTTGTTTCTGAGACTCCATGAACTTCGCCGGAACGATTCTTCCACGTATAGCAATGCTTCTTGCGGTTTGCTCAGCTTTCTCTAATCGGAGCGACTCCAATCTGGTCGATAATCGGCCGATCTCCTTCTCAACCTCTTCGATCTCAGCATCAATATCTCGTTCATCACGCTTTTTAATCCGATCTGCGCCAGATTTGTTCTTCACGGTCTTGGATTTTGCTGACGGGGCTTCTTGAACATTACGAGAATCAGTGATCGAGACTGAGGATTGGAGCGAAGAGGACACCGAAATCCGAAACTGATTCTCCTTGCTACAATCGGAATCGAATGAGTCGCTGAGGTGAGACCAAGAAGCTTCGATGGCGGAAGTAATCTGGGAATCTCCATCGTCGAAGGCAGCGTTGTTCCAGATCTGAAGCTTTGGAGGAGCGTTAAGCGTTTCTGTTGCCTCAATTGAAGTCATTTTAAGAGCGCTCGATCTTCTTATTCTACAAGAATTTAGGGTTTGGGAAAGAGTTGAGCAGTTGAGGAGGAAGACGAAGAAGAGGGAGAAGCGAGTATTTCTTGACGATTATTTGACCGTTGGAAGAGAAGGAGACGTTACTCATTACTCCATTAAGGAGCGTCGTAAGATTTGGACCGTTGGATGGAGCATAAACGCTCCGATTTCATTCAAAGCGAAGTTACATTCATGGGCCATAGCCCAACAAAGCCCAAGAGTTTTTCTCTATGGCGTTACATATATTTGGGCCTCTTACGTCTCAATAAATAATTCTTCGGCATAGACCTAAGCCTAACTCAATTATGACAACCACCTTAATAAATAAATAATGACATGATGGAGTTACTCTGACTTGTCTGTCTCATTGGATAACGATGGTTTTGGAATCTTTTGGATTATTATGTAATTGATAATTGCATTTCACTGTGGATAAAGTTGAATAGTTAGTGGTAATCGCAATCAAGATTCCAGAAAATTTGACGAGCGAACGACATTTTTAGATGTAGAAACTAAACACAGAGTTCTCATGATCGAATCGAACGCTTGCTTTATAATATATTCACATAGATGTAACCAAACTATATATACAGTTGCATCCAGAAAAGCTTGACTCAAGCGGGTTCATAAGCGAGTCACCATCATCATCTGAAAATGGAGTTGTTAGAATAATTAGCCTTGTGCCCAGCAGTTGAGGTACATGACTTGTCGGAGGGATTCATCGGGAGTGGAAGAGGAGGTACGTCTTCTTACTTCTGCTGGGATCCCGTCACCGGCGAGATCTGCGGCGGCGAGAGGGCGAAGATCGGAGGAAAGCCTGCGTTGGAGACGGTGGGCGGAGGTGAGGCTAGTTTTCAACTTGACGCCGTGATCGGCGTTTCCTTGAACCGCTACGAACGATGCTGCCATCCAGACCTTGTTTAGATAACTCATGGTTTAATGAGACTTCTTTTTAGATCCTTCGAAAATTGGATAAGCTTTGGAAGATTTGAGAAGCTTTTGTAAATTGGAAGATTAGCAGATTTTTGTAGGAAGACAAAGCAGAGGTGAGGTTGGTACTTATAGCCAAAGGTATATTGAGACGAGGGTAAATTGGTCAATTACATAAAACCAAAATAGCGATACCGTGCAATGGATCAGTGGGATCCAGGTTTTGGAAAGCTATACGAGATGTTGATATTATCGTATATATCGGGAGAAAATAAAAGTTGCTGAGTAAAGATATTACAAGTGGCGAGCTAAAGAGGTCCTATCCTCAAGATGAGTCACCTCTCCTTCAATTATCGACTCCCCCATGTGGGCCCTAGTGACTCTTAATTTTTTAATTTGGTTTTATTTGAGTTAAATGTAATTTGTCTCTTTCTTTCTGTTTTTTTCCTTCAAATGTAAATTGTCTCTTATTTGTTTTGTTTTATACCAAAAGAAACGATAAGTCGGCCAAAACAAAACTGGAACGATGAATTTAGATACATTATGTGGGGGTGGTGCATAGAGAACTAGAGTAGAGTCCACGAGGGGTTCGGTGACGTGTAAGAAGGTTATTGGGTTATCACTTGTGCCTTCACGTGATATGACTGTCCATCAAATGCTTCTTGTCCCTTTGCTTCCGGTTACTTTTAACTTTTTATTGCTAAGTGCTCTCTAACTAAACCAATCAGCTTTGCTTTTGTGTATCAAATAAAGAACGTAATATGTAAAGAAGATTAGAAAGTGGGATTTATAAACGTAGAGGAAAATGAAGATGTTGTGTTGATTGAAGTTTTATAATTATCAGAATATGTCATGAGATTCACGTGAAGAGATTGGGCATAGAGATGCTGAGATATTGTTTGACATAGATGCGAAGTTCCGAAGTAGTACAGGAAGTAATACAAGAAGTGATACAGGAAGCAAAGCTCAAGAAAGTAAGAAGCGTTTGCAGAGCTAGAAGCTTGGAAAAGTTTATGGAAGGCTGAGAAGTTTTCTTTTGGTAAGAAAAGGAAACATGTGAAGAGTTTCTTTGAAGAAAAAGAAAAGAAAACTAGAAGAAAAAAAACAATTTACTTATCCATAAAGAAAAAGGGAATGGTTCAATTCCTATTAGGTTTAGAATATAAAAATTGTCAACTCTAGGGTTGAGCAATTGTTATAAATACCAAGAGGGCGTTTCATAAAGACTTGCGCGCATAAGGGTATTCTTGAGAGATGCACACAAGGTGTGTGGTGTCGCCCCATCAACAAGATAGAGAGATCTTTTGATGGTTTTGTTGAAGATCTACACTAGTCGGAAAAAACAATTAGTGGTAATCTTAGGAAAGAGTGGTGGGTGCCATAGAGCAATTGTAGGTTGCATCCTTTTCTAATGAATGAAATCTGGACTCGGTCCTGGGGATATAGGAAAAACCCAACCCCGGTAACAAACTTTCGGTGTCGTTTACTTTATGCTCATACATACTTGCACTCAAACATATATACCTACATGAACATATAGGTTTAGCCACAAACATGCGTTTTCAGAAAACACCCGAGTTACTAACATCTCGACGACGCAGTTTGACCGCAAAGGCAAATCATCCATCCCATTTTGGCATTATGACATGGACTTAAACAAGAAAAGCTCCTTTAGCATCGCCAGTGACTCAGTGAGTATGCGTATTAGCGTATATGCGAATGGTGAGGGCCATGGAGATGATGGAATCTTCAAATCCGACGGTCCGATGCTTCCAGATTCAAAACGAGACGCAGGAAGTTGGTTTTAACGTTGGTCAGCGACTTTCAGTTCTCAATCTAATTCTTTTTATGAGATCTATTAATGGTAGATAACTAGATCGTACTGGCTTCTTACCAAAGAAAGTTTTTATTTGGGTTTGTGTACGTAAAGCTGAACGTCTGCTTTCTTCATCTAACACAACACTCTCGTTTATGCATATCTCTTCCAGTTTTGGGACCCTCCTCTGTTAATCCGATTTGAGTTAAAACCTGTGCAATTCATGTGAGTTCAGATGTCATCTTCTTCTGTGATTCTGATTTGGAAAACAGATCCCTAATTTATTACTGATATCAATCTCATGATAATAGGAGTTAGCCCTGTGAGGATGTGGGGATCATTCACAAGTTATGGTAGATAAGCCATGTCTGTTTCTTCTGCTTCTAATCATGTCATCACATTGTCATATACTCTTTCACATTAAATTTGGACTACGGAACTATCTTAATAGGATCATGTCTTCTTGCATATTGGCTATAGCTACTTCTACTTTTTTTTTTTCTTTTTCCGGTCTGTATATCAGTATACTGTCAAATTTGAATCAGATACTATTAAATCACCATAACTATTAACATCTAACATGGAGTATATGTGAATGTCTGATCTTAATGTTTTGTCTCTTATTGGTCAGCTAAAAACACCATTCACCTTGAGGAGAAGGAAAATGAGATGTGTGATCAGATAATAGCTGAAGGGGAAGAGCTCAAGAAAGCTTTCTATGAGAAAAGGAAAAAGAACATCACTTGAGACCAACAAGGCTAATAACGTGAAAGGACAAGGTAAGCAGTTATTGGCACACTCCTCTGATTTCACTTGCTTTTTTGGGTTGAAAACTTGTGTGGAATTGGTGTCTGTTGCAGCTTTGCTTGGCTTACCAACAGAAGATTTACAAAGAAGTTAACAAGCACTGCTGGAAAGCAATTGCAGAGCTAATCCCACGTGAGAGGTTCCCAACATTGAGAAGAAGAGAAGAGAAAAAGATGCAGACAAGAACCCGACTGATCTATCAAGAAAGAGACAGATGTTCCTGAAGATCAAGACAAATCCTCAGCAACATGTGATGCCACTTCCTCCGTCCAAAGTCTCCATGAATAATGCGGAGGATACAAAAGGTGAACAAAATGTCTAAGAACAACAGTTTTAGAGGAGCCAAAAGTAACTGGTGACAAACCCACAGATACAGTTGCTGAAACAGTGGAATTTGAAGCTTCGTAGCATATTTTATACTCCTTGGGTTTTGAGACGGGGAAATAAGAGAAATTCTGAAGATTTTGGTAGAATTTCAATGCTCTCTCTCAAGTAGTGTACAGAAGATTCATATGATAAATTATTATGTAATGTCCCACAATAGAAAGAGATAGTGATAAATACTCATCATATGATATATTATGTCATGTCCCATAATAGAAAGAGATGGTGACAAGAATTATGTAGAAAAAACAAAGACATGACACCACCAAAAGCTACTCCTAGCTCTATCTCCCCTTTGGAGATGGCTACAGTGACTCCCTAACACGCTCACCGATACATCACACACACATTCACACACAAATCCACAAAACAAGGAGGAAGAGGAGAGAACGCAAGAGCCGTTGGATTAGGATGGTCTTTGTTACTATTGCCATCCTATGGCCAGCAGTCACTCTCAAATTCTCTCTTCCAAAAACGATCACACAAGTAGTTAATAGGAATAATAATAGTCATTGACTATGTAGACGAGTTGGTTCAGAGGATGGGGGAGAAGTTGAGGCGGGAACTGTAAGTTGCTTTTGGAGCCCAGTTTCTGGGGACGACGTCGGTGGCAGAGAGTGTTTTACCGGTGGAAAAAGTGGTGAGCTTGACGGAGAATGGTCCCTTGAGTGGTCCTCCAACGATGCACCAGTTGGCTCCCCATACGTGTTTCATCTCTAACCATTCGCTCGCTCCTGCCTGCACCAACATTCAAAACACAAAAAAAACCCATCAGTCTTTACCCTTTGAGTCTGTTTTATTGTTACTTTTTAGTAGACTTTTTATTGGTGTGGTGTGCCTTTTGTAGTTGGTCAATAAAGATTTATCATTATGCTCACTCCACTAAGATTTTTCCTCTTTTTTAATCTAGTATTATAAAAAAGTATACTTTTGAAATGGAAGTAACTCAGTAAATAACTTTGTTGTAAGAAAAAGGGAAATTAAAGAAGTGAGTGCATGACTTTGATTGTTAAGGAAAAAGAGAGTTACTTGGCGAATGTGCATGGAGCCAATGTCTCCTTCTCCGTCTTCAAACTCGACCAGTAGAGACAGCCAGAAATCAGTTGATCCTTCGTTCACATGGAACGCTATGTTCTTCCCTCTGTATTTGCACGCCGTCCTTTTTTTTAATATAAGCAAAAAGAAAAATATATCAGTGAGAAAAAAGAGAGATATAGAGATCAAATTGGTCAACGGTCAAAAATGGTTGGGACCATAAAAAACGAGATCGCCGTTAAAGTTCCCTCGTTTGTTTAATACATTCACACCCATTGCAAAAAATCTAATAATTTATTAACCTGTTTAAGCCTCTTACATTTATAATTCCAATTTTTTTAATTTGCTCGTGCACTGTCACGAGTTAGTTATATTGAAAGAGAATTGACTACATTTAATAATGAGAATAGTATCTTATTAAAGAAAATGGCGAATAATATATATATACGTACCGGCGGTAGATGACGGGGATGAGGCCACGGTTACGGAGAGGGCCGGCCTCTCCGGAGATAGCCAACCGGCCGAAGACGGCGCCACTAAGGTCGAAGTGAGTGCTGGTTTTAGAGCACCCCGGACACTCATCGGTGATTATGACGGTGACGGCTCTCCGGGAACAAATGCTCTTGTCCAAGCACCGAACCTTGTAACAAGCGCCACATCCTTCACCGTTTTTGAAGAGAATAGGATTTACAGCTCCAACCCTCGCATGTAACGGCTTCACATCCACCAACGTACCGTATCCACACGCTCCTCCTGCATTATCATACACAATTCCGGTATACACTTTAATATTAGTTTATAGTACTTATCACTAGCTAGAGTGTGAGGTGAGGTTAATTATGTGTTACAATTACCGTCACTGCCGTCGCCGTTGGGGCTTCCGTACCATGTAGCGACGGCGGGAAGCCAATGAGAGTTTGACACGTGGCGATGGGTGGTAGCCAAAGCGGACGAGCCATTCAGAAGCTGCAGGACAATGCAGAGTGTGGCGAGGATGACCGGAGGAAGCTGCATTTTCTGCCGGAGTTACTTTTCCGAGCAAAAATTAGAGCCGGAAAAGTAAAGAAGTTAGTTTGCCGACAGTGAGAGAGAGAGTGTTGAGTGAGTGAGAGTTATGGAACAAGTGATTCGTCAGTGTTGTTGTTATATAGACAAAAATAAAAAGTAGAAGCAAACTGCTTTCTGTGGTTTTCTCTTTTTGTTTTAAGGTTTTACCGGTTTAGTCCCTTAGCTATTGGTCTTATTTACGGTAAGATGCCACTAAGAATAGGACCCACCGACAGTTAAGGCGTCGATTTCGCACGATCCAGCGTGTCATTGTCAGGGGACCTAAAAGGGTGTTTTGGTAATCATAAGATTCGACCGTTGAAATTTCCCGCAGATTCTGTGGTAGAGAAGAGGAATCATCCGTTAAGAGACCTGACTCAATCTTTTAATTCTATGGATATATTTTAGATTTTGGTTTCCCTTTCATTTATTGATATCTAGTTAGTTACGAAGAGAACAAATATATATATTTCGATACATTTATATAACTAGTATGTTTATATGTACAGTGTATGAATAATTGATTGTAGGTGAATAGAGGAATAGATATCTTACGCAAACGAAATCTTAGTGGCCAATCTCGTGCGCACAACGCATCAATCATTTCATTATAAAATAGTACATATATAATAATGTTAGCGGTTTTCGCGCTAAACGTATGTTGTAACGATTAACGAACAACCACCTTTAGCTTACTAATGGCATATTAGGTTCATGTTTTTTTGTTAATGTTAACTTTGGTGGGGCAATACATAATAACTACTGACTCTAAATTTTAAAAGTGGATCCACGATTTGATTGTTTTATCACAAATTCACAATGCACATGACTACTACTTTCTTCTTCCTTTTTGACATTTTGTATTATACAGCCCTACATTTCTGTAACGTTACTTTCTTAAAGCGATGGAAAACAAATAAAAATAAAGGGGGTATTTCTAGCGTCAATTACGGTTTTTTCTATAATGATTATATGGATGGACATGGTGGTATTTAAAGCGTAGTGCCAAAAATATAAATATAGACATGACATTACTGAATTGTTTGGTGTATGCACTCAAATGATGCTTGCAAAGTTTTTACTTCAAGATTTCACTCCATCAACCATCCTTTTATATCAAAGTTTTCATTGGATACTACAGAAAAATTAGAAACGCTTCGTCAATTTGTACCGTATAAATGTTCCGTATACGTACTTCGTAGTATCGTACTAATTATTGGTTTAAGTATAATTGGACGATAAGAGAATGTGAAAGTGTGGTGTAATGAATGGCGGTAAAGTCAAAATGTATACTAATAAAGAATGACAACCGATTCACGTGAAATAAATGAATAATTAATTAGGTGGGTTAAACATTCGAATCTTATCTTGTTCACATCAGAATCACATCATTCTTCTTCTCATCAAACCGTCTATCTCCTTTTTCTAACTTACACCAGACTTTGACTTTATACAATCCCACATTTAGACAATAGTCTTTTTTTAGACAATAGTCTTTTTTTTTTTTAAAGACAATAGTCTTTGGATTCAGAATTATAAACTAAGGTCCGAACGGTGACTGCGTTTTGCGGTGCGGGAGAAGTGCGGTGCGGTTCAAATAGTAACGAAAATATTTAGATACATATGTATATGCAGAGATTTTGACACTGTTACAGCACTGTTGCGGTGCGGTTTTGGGTGCGGTCCATGTTACCATTCATAGCCTAAATGTAGTTGTTATGTTTCAAACGTTTCAAACCAATTTCAAACCATTTCTCAGTAAAATGTTATACGTGTCGATCAACAAAAAGAGTAGTTCGTGGTACAATGTAAACGGAAATAAATCAGTGTTTAAAATGTCAAAGAATTTTAGGGGAAGATTAGTGATAAGCCAAAAACAGGCTCATGAAAAAAAAAAAAAAAAAAAAAAANGCTTGATAACTCGCGGACAATTCGACAGCAAGTGACAAGTTAGCAGGATTGATCTATCTCTTCATAATGATTATTTTCTTGAACTTGCAAATAGAGAGATTTCTTGTCATAGATCTTTTAGGGAGACTCAGAACGAAGGTTGAAATGAAGACGATGCTCTGCTTCCTTTCTCGTTCTGTTCCGTTACACGCCGTTAAAAACTTCTCATCTGGGCTATTCTCTGTTTGGGCCAACAACCTCTTTCAGCCCAACTCGAATTCTAGTTTAGTAGCTCCTCAAACTGGAAACGAATACTAAACCAGTATTGGAATTGAACCAATATTCTCACATCAAGTGACAAACTGATCCAGTTGCAAATATCGCGAAACAAAAACACACACATTACACAAATATCTAAAATATACAGTACTTTTACGAACAGATATGAGATGGACATTTGAAATAAATAATTTGTTTAGAAAATGGTAAAACTTATCCTTATATTTCTCATGTTTTCAGAATTCAGTCATCAGGAAGGACGACCATAGGAGTTCGACGTCATGTACGTAACGCTCCTGGTGTAGGAGAGAAGGACGACCACAGTCCACAGAAGGACACCTTTATCATACTAATCTACAAGAATTATGTTCCATAATCTATTCATATACTTTTATTTATAAGTCTAAACTGAAAATTCAAAATATGTTTATAGCCTTCAAAGCCTAAACAACAACACGACGGTTGCGTGTGTCACTCATACAAGTATGGGGGTTGAATTTGAAAATAATTTAAATTTGGGGTTCAAATGTAGAAGATATAGAAAGCTAAGGAGTCGAACTGAAATTGAGGAATTAGTTATGCATTTAATTATTAATTAAATAAACTAAAATTATGTTGAAGTTTATCCATATCGCAAGACTCATCGGGACGGGAGCATCTCTTTTCAGAAAATTCGAATCTGCACACCAATAATAAAACTCACGATTAGATCTCCGCCGTTCATTATTTCAGCATCTAAAATCGAACGGTTAATAATTGACGCACACCACCTTTCCGTGAATACTAAATACAAGAATAAATTATTCACGAGTAAAGAGGACGACAAGCTTTCTTCAATTTCGGTTAAACATTTTCTTTCTTCTTTGTTTCTTCTTTTAAACAACAACCAAACCACCGCTCTGAACAAAATTTCTCCGTCGTTTCTTCTCCGTTCTCCGTCAATTCGGATTCCACAGAGAGAGTTTTTCTGTTCGCGAGTTCCGCGGGAAAGACATGAAAATGTTGGCGATGGACTCGCGTTCTTCTCTCCATCTTCATCGTTCCATGGCCCGCGTTGACCTTTTCGCCGGTGTTCGAATGAAACGATTCCCCAGTAGTCCGGTTCCGAATACGCCTCGAATATGTGGATGCATATTCTGTTGATTCGACTCTTCTCAGTAGTTCCGTGGTTTTGATTTTCCTTTGCATCTGAATTTCGAGATCCAATCGAAGCTGTGCTTACCCGTAGCGTCTTGTGTAGTCTTTTTCTAGGTCAGTGATCTTGCTGCTGAAGAAGAATTTGTTAGTTTTGGATTTCGAAAATTGTGTTTCTTGAATGTTCTAGTGGAATTGTGACTTCTTAGGGTTTGTTTCGACTCTGAACTCTTAGGATTTTTTTCTGCGTAGGAGAATTGTGGATTTGGGGGTTTTCTTTTAGGGTGTTTTTTTAAATCGGTGAAGTTGTTTGTGTCTGCTGGATCTCTGAATGGCTGAGAGGAAACAAGTAGGGTTACCAAAGCCTACCATTAATTTGAAAGAGCAATTAGCGAGAACTACTCTGAAGAATTTGAGGTTACAAGGGCATACGTACATTGAGCTACGTGAGGATGGTAAACGGTTCGTATTCTTCTGCACTTTGTGTCTTGCTCCTTGCTACAGCGACACAATTTTGCTCGGACACTTGAACGGAAACCTTCATAAGGAGAGATTGGCATGTGCTAGGATCACACTTCTTGGAACGAATCCTTGGCCTTTCAGTGATGGTGTCCTTTTCTTCGATAGTTCAACTGGAGAAGAAGAAGAAGAGAAAACTCCAATCTCTGGTGGTGAAGGTGTTCTTAGTTCTTTGCAGCATTGCAGTGACGATGAAAGATTTGCTATTGTCAAGTATGATGACAACAGAATAAGTGGATCAGATGGTGATAACCAACCTGCTGTGGTTACCGATGATGAACCTAGTCAGTGTGCAGATAGTTTGATAATTCCTCATGTGCTGATCAAGGAAAAAACTCTTGATGTGGAAGCAAAGTTCATTGGTTTTGGCCGGATAGCTGCCAGGTTGTTTGAAACGAAAGGACGCACAACTGGGATTGATAAAATATGGTGCGAGTGGTTAGGAGATGAGGGTCCTTCAGATGAAGAGAAGGCTACGGTCCCAGAGCATGACTTTGCTATTGTCACATTCTCCTACTTCTACAATTTAGGGAGGCTGGGTTTGCTCGACGATCCAAGCCGTTTTCTCACATCTAGTCAGTCAGCAGAATCAGGGAACGGTGAGGATAATGGCAGGAAGAGAAAAAAATCTTTTTCGGATCCAGAGGACACCAGTGAATCTCTGTGTAGTCAGTATGACTCTTCTGAGGAGGTTTCATCAGGTCGTAACTCAAACTCTTCAAGAGCTCTAGTAGCTGATTATGATGATAGTCTCATGAGCAAAAGAGTCGTGAAGAACAAAACGGTAAGACGGGAGCTGAGGAGGCAACAGCGGATATTTTCTGAAAGAATATGCGAAGTATGTAAGCAAAAGATGCTTCCAGGGAAAGATGCGGCAGCAATACTAAACCTGAAGACTGGAAACCTTGCGTGCGGCAGCAGAAACCTTCTGGGGGCATTTCACCTATTTCACGTGTCTTGTGTCGTACATTGGTTTCTTTTCTGTGAGACTGAAATACTTGGGAGCAAGATGGTGAGTGGAAAAGGGAAAAAGAGATGCACAAAGCATAGTGGTCAGACTGGTGTGAAGTGGAATGAGTTGGCAAACGACGTGAGCTGGCAAATATTTTCGGTATTCTGTCCAGAATGCCAAGGCACTGGCATTAATATTGAAGGAGGTGTGATTGAGAGAGATACGTTTCCACTTTCTCAGGTATGTGTGTGATTCACTCAACTCACTTAAATAGCATTTTTCTAAACGGGTTTGAATGTAACATACGTACATGTATATATGCGATGTGGTAGACATGGAGGTTCCAGGTGAAAGTGAGTGAAGGTCGGAAAGCATGGGTGAAAAATCCGGAGAGGTTGAAGAATTGCTCGACAGGTTTTCATTTTCCGCAGCAAGCTGACGAGTCGGGTCAGATTCCGGTCCAGGTATATATTATTGCACCACATATTCAATTTTTATTGTCTTCTAATAGCTTGGTGTTAAATGGAAGTATAAAATGTGGATGATGCAGGAGGAGAGAGTCCAGATGATGAAACTGGTTCGTTTCTACAGAGTGGAGTTGTAATGTAGGAAACAACTCATTTCATGTGTAAATAAGGGCTACGTCTTGCATTTTACAGTTCTCTGTAAATTTATATTTACTTTGTCAATTTGATGATTACTTGGAAGCCCAATTCACTCTTTTTTTTTTGCCTTTTTTTCGTGAATTGAAAGCTGAAACTATATGGTGGATACCGAAAAAAAAAATTCGAACTTTATAAAACCTACATATATCGGTCGATATAGGCAAATAAATTACAACTATTGATGTTAGAGAAAATGGATCCCATGAATGAGGGATTGTCTCGTGCGGACCCGACCCATAAGGCCATAACTCAACTCAGACTCGTCTATGCTTTTAAATGAAACAGCTCACCCCAATCCAAATCCACTCAGTACACTTTACCGATTTTCTTTACAACATTTTTAATGTATAAAAAATGACCCGTACCAAAATCCAAAAACATTAATTTTAATGCTTTATTAAATTGATGTTTCTACTTCTTCCATCTAACAGTCCTATTCGCCGTTATCAATCAAATCTAGGGCCCCTATTTTCCCTATTTTATTTATAAAAGTTTTTGTATTTAAACGATTGTATTCCGACATAAGCAACACCATTTGCGTCGCATTCTAATGCCACTATCATCTTTTCGGTGCACAAATCTATTGAGTTAAAGATAAGCCTTCTTTTTTGTCCATGCTCTCATCTTCACACCAACATCCCATAATATATCGAATAAAGAAGTAGCCAACTGGTGTCGTTTCTTTATTTATACTTTATTATGTGCTCATTATACAATTTTCTTACAGATATGCACACTAAATACATATATATATATATATGCATACTCATTCCAATTGGTATATACATAATGTATATGTAAGAGGAGATTATAATTAGAAGAGAAATAGACACATAAACATGAAGCAAAGTAGGAACAAGTAGACTCTGCTTAGTGACTCTTCCGCATGCATTGCCCGCCGCCTCGACCGGACATTTGTGTCACGGTACGGTTCCATGTTTCTCGAAGTCTCTCCAAATAATCTCCGGTATACCATTTCGCATACCACACCCATCACTGGATCAGGCATTCTATACGTGTACCGTTGACTATCCCCTTCTCCTGAACGTTGACCAACTCCTCTCAAGTCATAAACCGGACCAGATGGCCTGTCCGGTATGCTTGAACCGGACTGGGGAGTTTTCTGTCCTCGGCCGTAGATCGGAACAAGCGTAGCCTCAGAGACATCGGATTTGCAAACCGGACATTTTGGGGATTGCCTCTTATTATCGTATTGATCGACGCGTTGTCTTGAATGGTTGGAGGAATAAGTCCACTTGTGAATGCAGGGCCAACAAAACAAGTGGCCACATAAAGTGACGACCGGGTCTCGAACCTGATCCAAGCATATGTTACAGTCGAAGTCTCCTCCAGAATCACCCAATGTTGTGTCGTCGTCGTCGTTCTTCTCTATCTCCATTTTACTGAAGCACACAAGACAAAACTCATTCACTTGACCAGTCGTTGCTTATTTGATGAGATTTCACCTAATTAGTAAATACTAAAGTCTAATTCCAATGACGGCTTCGGAAATCGATAACTTTCCATGGAAACAAGAAACATCATCAAAACATGAAGAGCAATATAGATTATAACAGAATTGTGTATATACTAATCATGGTCGATCTTGATTTAACAAAACATAAACAAGATCTTTTGAGCCAAAAAAAAAGAAAAGATTA
Source organism: Erysimum cheiri (assembly GCA_900406345.1). NCBI lineage: Eukaryota > Viridiplantae > Streptophyta > Magnoliopsida > Brassicales > Brassicaceae > Erysimum > Erysimum cheiri. Next base: position 42,089 of record OVAQ01000051.1, read on the forward strand.
GTAAGGATCTTTAACAAGTTGAAGTTATGAAGACTTGACGACCTAATCACTTTCGGTTTCGATGCTTTGCTCTGTTTTCACTTAATCCCAAAGCACGTTATCATTTAAGAAAAAAACTAAATAGTTAAAGAAACGGAGTTGTTGATTAAACAAAGAAGTCATAACAACTAATCGAATCAATCACAAGGAGTTGATTCGTATGATGATCTAAGACTGACATAGTATAATCGAAAAGAATCATCATCTTTGTGCGTAGTAACTCAAAAAACGGTGCAGATCTATATAAAGAGTGATGATTTCATAAAACAAAAAAGAGACGTACTCTCTGAAGAGACTTTAAGTACCGTTGGATCTCTTCTCTACCTTTAAGCGTTTGCAAACTTCAGAGAGCTTGTATTGGTTTATCTGACAATGGCCAAAATAACAGAGAAGATGATTATTTGGGTTTATAGAGAGAACAGAATGGGTAAGAATATTAGATCGAGGGTGGTGCAGAAGCACAAGACCTTATTATACACATACACAATTATTATTGCTTTTATTTTATAAGGTGCAAAATTAAAATCCGGACAAGTTATGATTTTAAAGAAGAAGAAACGTCTACCTAATTAAAATAAGTAGATAAAGTAACGAAACGCCATTTCTTTTTCTTAGGTTCTTTTTTTTTTTCCTACTTCCTCTTTCTTTATTTTATGAAAAGGTCAGCAAACGGATAGCATCGTTTTTTAAAAAGTAAACAAGATAATGAAAACCATATTTATTCACAACTAAGTATATTTTAATAGAAAAATAATTATTCGGGTTGAATAAAAAGATGTTGACAAAAATAAGTAGAAAATTATAAATGTGGTAATTGGATTTGCCCCATGAGTCCATGACTTTATAGGGAAATAGAATAAAAATTAGAAATTGCAGATTTCCCCCATAAATTTATCCAAATATCATATTCATAAGATAAGAATTTGGCTCTGAAAAAAAACAAAGATAAGAAGTTGGCAGCTTCTGTCTCTGGCAACACGATAGTTAGTAGACAGTGCCCCAAGCTCTGTGACGTGGCACTCCATAGCTGCACCGTTACGCATCACTCTTCACCTTTAAAAAAAAAAGAACTAATAATTTTGGAAAATTATTAATTATTTTTTTTTCTTTCAGAATTTGTAATTATTAGGTTTGAGTGAATAACAATGGCAATTTGGTAAGTTGCTTAATTAAAGCCGAATTGGAGAATAAAAAGCTTTCATCAAAGCCTTAATTAAAGGCCTCATCAACCAATAGTTGAATAGTTTATAAACCACAATGACAATTAGGTTACACGTCACGGAAGCAAAGAGCCATTGCCCATTGGTGTCACCAGACCATATTTAATTTAAATTTTACTGTAGTATTAATTGGAGAAGGCAACCCAATATCCACTCCTTGAAGTAATAAAACACTGACTTAAATTCGTATTTGTTGTGTCGTCTCCATTATGTCTGATTTTGATGAAGGAAATAAGGTTGATGAAGGAAAATAAGGTTGTTAGAAGACTATATGTGGTATGTATAACCATAAGTATTAGTTTAAATAGATAATTTATACTTGAATTTGTCGTCTACAAGTACTAATATTAAAAATCAATCAATTTTAATTTTTTTATTCATTTGTAATACTCTTATAAATCGTTTCAACGAAACAAATTACATAATCATCCAATATTATCTGATTGGAAAAAAAAAGACATTTTTAAAACTTTAAAAAATAATAAAAATGTCTACAGTTTCTACGGCCTAAATACCAATTGTTTCTTAATAGTGTTTTAAATAAAAATTATCTTTAGAAAACGATATACCAAAAAACGTAAAAATAGTTTCCGTGTTTCACGAATAATATCTTCTAGATTATAAACTTTTTTCTTTCTAACACTATTAATGTCGATAGCATGTTCAAACTTAAAAGACGGGCAATGGTAAATTTTTCTGGATAAAAAGTCAGTCATTTGCCAAAGCTTTATTGGGTCGAATTCACAAAGTGAACATCATAAGATTTAAAGAAACTAAAAGAATTTACTTCATCAAACTGATCATTAAATTCACAGAGTTGACGGTTTGAAAATAAAATAGAAAGATAAGTTTCACCCTATGTGTTACATGTGTAGATAGATTGAGAAACCGCCCGAGAAAAATATATTTCGGGTTTAGGCATCACTAAACAGAGCACTTGTTTATCCCCAACATGAATTATCATATAGTAACTCATTTCTAAAACAATAATAACAAAATTGGCCGGGATACAGTTGTAGCTTTCTTTTAGTGGGTTTAAATATAGTTGTAACTTGTATGTATTATATATATACATATCATTTTTAGAAAACGTAATATATGTAATACTATTTTTATATATATACACGTCCGTGATAATGTATTCAAATTCTCATATGAATTATTGGAGCAAGTTGCGTTAACTATCCGAGAACTGAGCCAAGAAATGGGCGGTTCCCAATTTATTATGGATATTAACCATAGGTAGTTTAGTTGAACCAAAATTAATATACTATTCATTTTCTCTATTAAATTTTGGTTAATTTGGTGGTTTATCTCAATAGATTAAAATAGTAAAATAGTTACTTTGTTTTGGCATGTCACTGATTGATATTGTTCCTTCTAATTAATGATCCGGTAAATCCGCAACATTTTTCTCTCCTCCTATAACTCTTTAAGGGAAATTAACACACCAACAAACAAAAAAAACAACGAAAAACAAAAACGTTTAGAAAATCAAATGTGACAAAAGAGCAATAAGAAAAGGAGGAGGAAACAGAAACATGGAGACTACTCATCATTATTGTTTGGTTTCTCTTCTCTCAATCCTCCTTTTGTCTGGATCCGTCGTGTCTCTCCACATCTCTCGTAATTTACAATTTATCTAATATTTTACTCCTGTTTATTAAAATAATTTTTAAATTTCTTTGAAAATAATTCTGGCATTTCTATGTGTAGTTGATGAATTTGAGTCACACCCAGCCACAAGCCGGGCTCTTCTTCAGGCAAGGGGAAGTAAGTAATATAATTCCCAAAATTTAAATTATTGATCGTAAAAGAGCGCCCATAAGTCAAATTGAGATATGTAAACCGACCATACCATACCCCAATTACGTGTTTTAACAACGTGCAATTATGTGTGTTTAATAACATTTTAACAGATTGCAAAGAAGATTTTGCAAACAAGAATTACACAATCATAACGACTAAATGCAAAGGACCAAATTATCCAGCCAAGGTATGCTGCTCGGCCTTCAAGGACTTTGCTTGCCCTTTCGCGGAAGCTCTTAACGATGAAAAGACCGATTGTGCCTCCACAATGTTCAGCTACATCAATCTCTACGGTCGCTATCCTCCTGGAATATTCGCTAACATGTGCAAAGAAGGCAAAGAAGGCCTGGATTGCACTGACGTCGCTGCCATATCATCTTCCCATGCATCGATCCCTCTTGTTTACACACACGTTTTGCTTATCACCGTTTCTATCTTTTTTTGCCTCTTCTAAATTAAAGACTTGTATATGTTACGATATGAGTTTTTACATTACATTCCGTTGTTAGTTGTTGTGTAAAGCATAGATGTAATTAAATGTTCGATTATATATTGTTTGAGCTAGCACTAATTAAAATCATTCAAGACGACCGGTTCAGTAGCTCTACCAGACGACCTTGAGGAACTCATGGGAGAAGGCACGACCAAGTTATAGGTTAATCCTAGGCAACGATGATAAATATACCTGCTCTCTAATATCTAGTCCAGATAAAATATGGTCCTAAAGCCTAGCTAGAACTCTTTGGTTACCTAAAAAATAAAATAATTCGTTATACTTTATACATCATAAAACTAGCATTCCATAACATGTTTTGACATTTTGTGGATCAAGGACATGTGTGTTTGGTCATTAATGGGCTGAGTTAAATTCCAAGGCCTTATACGGTCAGTATAATTTAGGAAGACATATACATATTTTAGCAAGAAAAAATAAATAGAAAACATGAACCTCGTAAATCATGCCTCATATCTTGGTGGTAAACACTTTAATCCAAAGTTACTACAGTGAGGTGAAAAAAAATAAAACCGAAACTTTAAAATCAGTAAATTTTTGTTGTTGATCAATTGGGTAAACAATATGAAACCTTAACGATTACCAAAAAAAAAAACAATATGAAACCTTAAAAATGAGAATAATGCTAAGGTTATCGGTGAGCAGTAACAAGCGTCTCGATGAATCGTAGCCCATCAAACCTTGGAGCAAACTTTTCATCTCCCCCATCTTCCGAACCCTTCTTCTTCTTCTTCTGTTTTTCCCTTGAATCCTAATCAAGATAAGCAGCAAAATCCACATTAATTCGTTACACATCCGCATATATGAATACAAAAGCCCTTGTAATTTGGTTAATTTGACATTCTTGTTTGAGAAATTATTATGACTACTTCAAACAGAGCAAAAACAGATGAGCTTTTTCTTTACCTGACGGGAAAGATTGGATTCCGGCGAAGAGAAGGATACGGAGGTGTTGGTGGAGGAGGCGGAGATGGCGGTGGCGGAAGCTGCGATGGAGATGGAGGCTGCCATGAGTCCAGATTTCTTCATGTCTCGATCTTCAAATTATCCCAAATTCGTGGACTCTTTTTTTTTTTTCTGTAAATAAATAAATCAGCAACCGCAGGCAGATGAGAGAAAATTGTGGGGAAAAAATTGAGGTGTTTGGTTCGATAGTCGATAGCTTATATACGCAACGGGAAAAAACGTTAAATTATGCTAGTTGACCATAATATTTATCTACAAATTGTGTTACCGTTTTGCCCTTTCTCCGAATATCCTAAGCATGTTTTTTAAATGTGTTAATTACAGTTAAGACTTAAGATAATTGGTAAATGAATTCTAGAAGAATTTTAATTGAAGAATGAGATGCGTGCATAAAAATATGAGGGTTAATATGGTCAAAGAATTAATTAAACAAGCAATGGTACTTTAAGCCTCGAAGTTAGAACCACACAAAGAGATACATGATTGGTTGATCTGTTAAATGAAAATGGGCCATCGTTGGTTGGTAAGCCACCCACGTGTCTGGACATTGTTGCAACTGTCAGTTGGTGTTTTGAGAATGTAAAGTCAGAGCTTTCTAGGAGTATATGTTAATACCCCTCTTCTTTCCCATTTATTACGGTTTAGTATTTATGCTCGTAAGATAAGGTTGAAGTTCATAAGATAAGGTCGAAACACTAATGACGATTGACGGGGAAACAAGGGTATTGGACAAGTGGATCTGGTTATTTGTTTCTGAGAACAAATTCTCAAATGCAAATTGATGTTAACTGATTTGTGGATACCAACTTAACAAATCCATTCGGTTTTCTGGTGAGCTTTATCCCCTTCAAATTTAATGTTACTCATTTATTCTTTGATATTGACAAGACAAATTTCGTGAAGTGTGTTTATACTTCCTCTCAATATTTTACTCAAACAAATTAAAACCAAAAGAAAAAAAATTTACTCAAATTGTGTCCGGTCATTACTTTTTGAAAACATTGAAGTAGCGTATTTTACTAAACACGATATTTACGTGGTAAAAATATATGATCGTACCACAAGTCTACAACTAAAGCATCTTGTGGTGACGTATAGGATCCCAATTAGCTATTATTTAAATACTAAAGTTTTGATTAAAGATGTATGGATACAAATGAAAGCATAAACTTTGCGGCTATATTACTGTAGGGATGGGTTCCTACTTCCTAATAATTAAATTACTTTTGAAGGGCTTTATCGTTTTCCCAATCTCATAATCTTGTCCACATATCTTTACTTTTTTCACCGGCCAAAACTTATTCGGTCCATATCCGTATCTTCACGTGAATTATTGATAATAACACCGAAAACCAAGAAGCAAACAAGTTGATTTAGTACTAAAAGTAAAACATTTGACGACCAAAAAGTGATTGTTTGAACATCTGATCAGAGAGCTCAGTATGTTATATAAATTCTTACTGGTTGGTCTCATTGCTAGTAACCCAACACACAATTGGACAATCCTGAGAACAGGTTTCATTACAACTTCAAACTAGTTCTTGTGTCGGTGAACCGTTGGAGTCATTGCAAGTAACCCATCTAATTATCATACCCGGTTCATGTTTCCCGGACAACTGACGCTTAGCTTTTATGTACCAGTTCTTCAGACAAGTTAAACTGACCAATTAATGTGATTATAGATCCCCAACATCTTTACAAAATCACCTTAAGGAAGAACAGTATTAATGCTGATTTCCTGCACATAGGCATTGATACTACCGCACTCCTTCTAGCCACTTTCAATTTTATGACAAGAGACCACAAAGGACACCCATATAAACATCAAACTCAATTAAAACTAGTCTCGCTACAGTCTTTCTCATCTACATCAAACCTACCAAAAAGATCAAAACTTGCAAATTCACCTTATGCCTTATTTTCTTGGTCGGAATAATTACCACACTCTGATATGTGTGTAAGCCACCATCATGAAAAGCTGCTCTCTCTTCTTCACAAACCCTTCGGAAATAACTATGTGTCTCAACAAAAATTTTGTCCGCTTTAACCTTCACCCAAAATCAAATCTCCATCGAAACTATCACTCCAGGTCTCATCAGCGTTTTCAGATCGGCTCCTCCGTGATCGGCGAATCCGAGATGCCTCATTTCCCTCATTTCTTCTACGATTCCCATAAACACGGATCAGCAAGAAGAGAAATCCACCTAGACTTCTAGAGATGGAAACAGTCTGAATCTGAGAGATTCGCTAATGACTCCATTGCTCCAAGCCTCATCGACACATAACGAATTGAAGATTCTCGGTTACGGGAGGGCAAATGCAATATAAACCACAGTACAAATAAACGACGTCGTTCTGTATGTAAAGGTTGTAAATTACTAAACAAAATAAACATGGCAAAATCAAAATAATCAATATCTTTAGGGACCTAAGATACAAATATGAATATAGAAAGAGGAGGATGGTGAAGTCAAGTCCCCTCTGCTCTGTATCTTTCACAATAAAGCTCTGCTTTCCATTCACTTGTTACTCTATAGGCCCTAGTTTTATTGGGCCCAATAGATTGGATCTTTTGTGTATTCTTATAAAGCCTATTTATTTCTGTATGTTTTAGGTTCCTCTTGAACCCACATCTATTATCATGAGTTGCTTTTCTTTGCTCAACCTTGTGTTGTGTACCGGGAAGTTTGTCTTTACTTTACTCGGAATAAGATCGCCTAGTTTTTTTTAAATGAATTTTGTTTATATAAAAAAAACCTGAATTGCAAGCTTCTTATTGAAATTCAAAAAACATATCAAATTATAAAAGTATAAACTATAGAGGAAAGGACATAACTTACTCTAAAAAAAAGTGTCAAAAATAGATTTGCGTGAATCCTTGAAACCAAATAAATTGAAAATACTGCGCGAAAACAAAATCGAAGAGGCGCCAAAGTTTTTCGTTTCAAGCAGCGCGGTAGAGTCTCGCGCCAATAACCGCACCCGCCAAAATCTCCTTCGTATAAACCCTAAATCCCCAATCTCCATCACTCATTCATCATCCTCAATCTCTCTCTTTTTCTGAAATCACACAATGATGACGCCGGTAAAGAAAAATTTCGCCATTAGACCGGCGGAGTTCTACGGGAATGGACTTCCCCGACCTCGTTTCTTTGATAATCCTCAGTTCAACTCTTGCCGTGTTGATCCTCCCCTTTCTGTGCTTGATCCGCTTCTCTCATGGGCGAGGGACGCTCACTGGTCCATGGGTGGTCTCAGCTTCACGCGCCTTCGTCTCCAAGGTCGAATCGAAGGAAACGTCAACAAGCTCCGAGCACAGCTCGAGAAATCTACCCCTGTGAAACTCGAATCTGGAGGTTTCGAGAAGAAGAAGAAGAAGAAGAGATCTGGTTCCGAGTCACCTCCAGCGGCTCCGGTTGCGGTGAAACGAAGAAGGTACTTAGATCTGAACGATTCTGATGATGATGATGAGATTGGATCTGAAGATGAAGGTGTGGTGAGAATCAGGAGAAAACTCTCTGATGAATTTGATAGAGTCGCTGAAGATAACAAGGCCAAAGTGGTTCAAGCTAACAAGAAATTGATTCAATCGAAGCCAACTGAGAAGAGGCTCAAGGAGAAGAAGGTTGAGAAAGTGAACGAGACAAGTTCAACGAGGACATCTCCAAGATTGGCAAAGCATAGATCTAGTTAGCTTTCATTTAGTCTCGTCAAAATGCTCTGAGTAGGGTTTAGATTTGAAGAGTAAAAGTTCATGAAAATGCAAATTAGTTTTTGGATTTCTCTGGCTTATATAAATATGAATTTTAAATTCATTGATTTTCTTATGATTTCTCTATAAACTCGAATTAAGTAACCTTAAATACATCAAATTATTACTCTCAGATGTGATTCATGTATACCGAAATGGCCAAAATGAGAATCAGATTTAACTGTGTAAAAAAAAAAACCAGTTTACATGTGATTCTTTCAATGTCTGTGTGAACAAAGTTTTCTCAGCTTATGTTCCTGACGACGTCCTGTGACCTTACCCAACCTGCAAGATTGTTCGATCATCAATTTATGAATTGAATCCTCTTCATGTGGAACTATCCCAAAGTCATCGCTGAAAGTTTCCATGCCTTCCATGAATAGCTGCCACACCAATGTGCCTGCACCTGCCTTCCTTCGCTTGGCTGATTTGTAAACCACATCGAAGATGGTTCTGTAGAACTTTTCTCGCTGGGATGGCTCGTAGTCCTTGTTCAGGTTCGAGAGCCCAAACTCTGCGAACAGAACTGGCTTCTTAAGTTCCTTCATCCCATCTTCAATGTGAGATTGCATCCATTTCACCACAAAATCTAGCTTCTCTTCAAAGGTCTGATTATGAAACCTGCCCATATTTACATTTGTAACAGAATAAGAAGTGAGAACTGCTGGAAAGAAATTTCCAAAGAGTTCAATACAATCAAATCTTGTTTCACTTACCAGTGATCGGGGTAGATATGAACGGATGCAAAATCGATGTTTGAGGAATTAGAGTTTTGAACAAAGTCTGTTCCGAGCTCTGAGGCCCACTTTTCTGGGTTAACTGTGAGCCGTTTTGGGTTCTTAGGACCATAGAAGCCTTCCAGGCCTACTGTGAGGAGATGCTTGTCATCGATTGATTTAATGTACCCCGTCATCTCGTCTACCCAATCCTGTGATCCCGCAAGATGAACACACATGAACATTTCACCGAATAAGAAACATATGAATGATTCAAAGTTATAAGTGAACCGGAAGACTGACTTGGAGGACGTCGCCAGAGACATCAGTCGTGCATCGAGGCTCGTTTATCAACTCCCAAGCAAAAATCGTAGGGTCGTTTCTGTACTCTATTCCAGTTACCTTGTTCTTGCGGGTGAGCAGAGCCTACAAGTAAGGAAACAATATTCTATCTTTACCCTTTAGACTTTGCTCTCACTATCACTCATTGATCTAATGTTCAATCATAATCAGCAAGAGACCATTACCTTGAGATAATTCTTGAAGTAATTGCGGATAGATGGGTCAAAGAAGAAGGAATCATTAGAGGAGCTGAGACCAACACCTTCTTGCCACGCCCACTTCACATACTGAGTCTTCCCTCCATAAGCTTGCAAGTTGTTCACTAAGCTAAGCAGCAATCTAACATCATGCTTTCTCGCCTCTGCGATTACATGATCCAAGGCCTGACCAGTGACCAACATTATACAAATTCCAATAAACAAATAATCTAGAGAGATAATCACAGAACTGGGTTATAGAAAAGAGAAAGAAGAAGCAAAACCTGGAAGACTCGCTCATCGAATCGGCCAGGGGAGATCTGAAGAGCATTGTAGCCACCGTCATTGAAAGCCCAAGTTCTACAAACAGTGAGACCCATTTTAGCTCCAGCTTCAAGCATTTGACCGACAAGGTTTCTGCTGTGTTCATCCACCGCATGGTCCATGAACCAATACGAGTTCCACCCATTTACATACAAAGCCTTGCCATCCACCACGAACTGAGTTCCGTTCCGTTTCACAAACCCTAACTCGGGTTTTCTATTGTGATTGAACCACAAATCCCGAAATGAGAGATAGATGAAAGCTGCAAATATGAAAAAACCTAGAATTCGTAGCATTGGCCTGTTCCTTGCGAGAACCATGCTTCTGCTACCTCCGGCTACACAGAAAATTTCAAACCCAGAAGAATTGGAGAGAACAGCTCTGTTTAGTCGGTACCGACCCAGAATGAAAAAGCTTGTTCTTGTTCGGTGAATGTGTCCGAAATCCAAACTATTTATGAAACCTAGACGGAAAATTAATCCTTTATAGTACAAAAATGACAAGATTTGAAAAAATGGCTCCCATTAAGGAACGCTTAAACGCTTTGGGCAAACTAGAGAGGTACCAAAAAAATTGAATAATTGAATAAATCACAGACACAGATCTATGTATCTTTGTATTAATATTAGTTTAATAGTTTCACTGTACACAAATTTTTTATACGTATCTCAAACTCAAAGGACCCAATTTTATTTTATTTTCAGCCGAAGGACCCAAATTACTATAATTTTCTGTAATATAATTTTCTTTTGTGAAAGAAGAAGATTGCTTTTTGTATTTTACCTCGCAAAGGGACAAGGCATAATGTCATTTTTTTTGTATATACAAAAGTCTATTTGATAAGTTGAAATAACTCACTAAAAATATCTTCATATAAATGTGATATTTACAGCTGATGTTTGTAAACTAAATGGTTGAAGATAAAAGCACAAAACTTGACCCTACAAAGAAGAGAAAAGCACATAAATTAACCTGCATTAAATAATAAAACTAAAAGAGACTACTATGTGTTTTTTTTTGGTCAAGAAAAGAGACTACTATGTTGTCGAACACTTTCATTGTGGGAAATTTGATTTTAATTTGAAGCATATTAGTAGGAAAAAGAAACATTTGAGTCACTCCGAAAAGAAAAACAGGCCACATGCGTTGGAGTGTGATCAAAACCAGATATTTGGAAATGTTCATTGTTTAATCATGTGATGAACCCTTTAATTTTCACTTTTGAAATTGTACCGTTCCCGAGATAATTTTCTTACTCCTAATTCCAAATTATTTAGAACATACAACGGTTCATTCTGAAATAAAAAAATCAAATAATAATACTATTTAGCTTCTGCATAAAGTCAACACATTTCAGTAGCATATTTTTTTGTTCTCTTGATGAAAATGTTGCTAATCACTTTGAGGTGTTATCCACGTTGTTATGATGATGAACAAAAAAATAGCATAGATAGGCATGACAACTACATTTGTGGTAAGATTCTTTTTATAGTTTAGCTAAGATTATATAAATTACAATGATAGACTATGTGAAAACCTTCATCACAATCATCTCCGCTATTCTCTCTCTCAGCGTCTCAGGTAGAAAACTTGAAGCGTGTGGTATATATAAAAATAAAAGACAGAAGTAAAATACTTGAAGGCTGTCGGTGACTGCTTTTCTTAACAATTAACACCGAAAGAATCATTTATAATATAATATCGATCCTTTTAATACTTATATTTTTGGATATTTTGGAAACATGTACTTTTAAAAATGCAGAGTGTAAAGTTAGATATTAGCCATCTGAGATCTTGCAATTAATTTGGTGTAAATTGTAGAGAAGAAAGGAGATAAAAAGCTGCCTAACTGCTAATTTTGGACCATCATCATTTTATTTTCTATATATATAAAGCAGTAACACTCAGACAGACCAATTATTCTTTTGTACCATGATACTTCCACCAACCAATAGACTCGATTATATTTGAAGACATCGCAATCGAAACCAAAGTAAATATATTGAAACATGTTTGAGAATTATACTCATTATCAAGAGCATGGAAAGTTGGATTGATAGTGCATATCTATTTGTCAAATATGCATAATTATTTCTTTGAATGATCTTATAAATGCATTGACTTGGATTGAGCACCTTCTTACACTTGTTATTTATGCTACATGATGAAGAATAGGTGCAACTCATCATCACCTTTTAAGCTTTTACTTAACAACTTCAGTTTGGACCATACCTAATCTCACATGCACTTCCTCCTTCAAACACAATTTATCTTCATCTTTGTCGTCACAATCTATCTATGTCATGGCCATTATAATCTTTTAATTCGTAAGGTACAAACTACAAAGTACTTCAGAAAATTCAGACGTTTTAAAATATGAAATTATAATATTCTTTATCGAATTCTTTATGGGAGAACCATATTTTGTGGTTTACGAAGAGACTAACTTTTCAAAACAAGACTACCTAGTCTCAACCATGTATCTAACTTTTTTGTTGACCAGTCCTCCATTGTTTCATAAAAGTTACATCTAGTGGCCAGTGGGCTATCAGTGGTAAACCGTAAGCCCAATGGGCTCTCAAACTCGTATTTTGGTTCAGAAACTCTTCAACGGGAAAGACGGAAGAGACAGAGTGACCGACAAACAGAGAGACCAAAAAGTAGAATCTGTGCTCCTCAAAGAAATAACAAATGAAAAATGGCAATAACTTCACGTGTCGGTATTGTGACATGGAAGCGTTCGATCTGACACCATCAGAAAACACATCAATCCAACAAAGAAGATCGATTTTTAGATTCAAGAAATCAAATCTTGTTAAAGCAAGGACTACTAACAATGAGAGACTTTGATCATATATTAGTTGTAAATTGTTTTCGTTAATGACAAGTGCAAAAGTTGAATCAAGAAGAGGAAGAGAAAGAGTAAGAGTTGAAGAAGACAAAGTAAGCAAGTAGAGCACAAAGAAGGGCCACAAAGTTGCCTTCTTTAAGAAGAACCCTAAATACAAAACCAGCGATCTCTTTCGTCACTTTCCTTCCTTCAATCACCACTCTCTTCCTCGATTTTCCGGCGAACGCCAGCGTCACCACCACCGAAATCCAGATCACCACGATCGCCGGCACAGCTATGAACAGCGCCGCCGCCATCGACAGAACTCCGAACACCGCACCTAGAAGCACCGAGGCGTAAACCGCAGGCCATTCAGACGATGTACGGTGGTTTTCTCCGTACCAATTCACTATCGAATTCAGAGAATTCCATGAAGAACACAAAAGGATCGCGTATACGACAAGAAACAGACAGACCCATGTTCTCCTCTTGCTTATGACCTTCAAAAACAGTTTGTACGAGGTCATCGTCTGTTGTTCTTCCTTATCCGCCATTTTTGAAAAACAGATCTGATCTAATGATTCTGTGTCTTGTTGGTAAAGTAATGGTAAATAGTAAAATAGCCTTCTTTGTCTAAGCTTCTTCTTCTTCTGATTCCCTTTTTTGGGTTAGTAGTGTTTGCGGTGAAGAATTGTGAGAAAAGGAAAGTGATCGTACGTTCTTTTTAGTTTTTAGCTAGGCCTAGTCGAATCTGATGTTTCGTGAAGAACACGCTCTTTCTGATTAGGCAGTGTTTGTCACGTGCCTTTTTTCTTAGCGGTCCAGTTAAAGTCTTTGCCTTTTCCTGCAAACTGACAGTTGGAGAGCTCGGTTTCCATTTTTTTTCTGTTCGCTTTTGGCCCATCTACCGAAACGCACCGTTTCTTAAACCAAGTGATAAACCAAATATCAACTCAAATAGTTTATTGTAAAGTTGAATTAAGAATATGAAATGAGACCTACCAAGAACTTCTTTTATAAAAAAGTAGTTAGTAGTTACTGTTATGCCTTTGACATAATTTTAGGGGGATTAATTACTATGATGCTTACAGTTAACGAATAATTTGAGTTATGTGCCATTCGTTTGAAAGAATTGAAGTTTAGAATCGGAAGAAGATGAATATTTGACATTTCAAGGCTGACTTCTTTGACCAATAAGTTCATCATACCCATTAATGTGGACAGCACAATACCAAGTCCAAGTTTCACCATTAAATTCCAAGTGGCTCGGATAAAGAAAAAAACAAAAACAAAAAAACAAAGCTCTAATTGCTTTGTTGACAAAAAAAAAAAAAAACTCCAATTGCTTAGGAAAATAACGGTGGAACAATATTATTAGAGATCAAATTATCAATCACGGCTAATAACTGTGGAACAATATTATTAGAGATCAAATTATCAATCACGGCTGATATTGTGTCGTATTATTGTCCACATTTTGTTATCTAAATACATTTTAAAACACATACTATTAAACAATATTATCTCGTTAATGATTTTGACTCTGAAATGGATCCTTCCTGTTTCAGACAATATATTTGAATAATTGATTCTTTGAAAAGAGAAGACTCACCGTCACAAAAAAACCAATCAAAACTCTTTTAAGTTTTGTCAAGCTGCTCTTCTTCTTCTTCTTCTTCTTCTTGCTCCTCCCATAATCTTCAAAACAAGACACTTTTACGCAAAAGATCTCTCTCTCTCACACTGACCATGTTCTCTAAAGCTTCCGTTTTAATATTTTTAGCCACATCCCTACTCTTGTTCCGATCAATCTCATGCATCCAATTCATCTACAACTCCAATTTCACCACCAACAACACACTTCTCGTCGGCAGCGCCACCGTTGATTCTCCTCCGTTGATCCTCACCCTCACCAACCAAACCACTTTCTCCATCGGACGTGGCCTATACCCTTCAAGAATCTCCGCCGCCTCCTCCGCCACACCACTACCTTTCGCCACATCATTCATCTTCTCCATGGCTCCTTTCAAACACCTCTCCCCTGGTCACGGCTTCGCCTTCGTCTTCCTCCCTTCCTCCAATACATCCGCCGCAAGCTCATCTCAGCATCTCGGCCTCTTCAACTTGACAAATAACGGCAATCGCAACAACCGAATCTTCGGCGTTGAATTCGATGTCTTCCCTAACCAAGAGTTCAACGACATCAACGACAACCACGTCGGCGTCGACGTCAATTCCCTCAATTCTGTTTCTTCTGCAGTTGCCGGTTTCTATGGAGGCAGAGACGGCGAGAGGTTCACGGAGCTGAGGCTCAACAGTGGCGACAATTACCAGGCGTGGATTGAGTTCAATGGATCAGCGATTAATGTCACGATGGCTAGAGCTGGATTTAGGAAACCCGTTAGACCACTCATAAGCATTCCTTTGAACCTCACTGGAGTTTTACTCGGTGATATGTTCGTGGGATTCACCGCATCTACAGGACAACTTGTGCAGAGCCATAGGATTTTGTCATGGAGTTTTAGCAACTCCAATTTCTCCATCGGCGATGCTTTGACCACTAGGAATCTTCCTTCGTTTAAATTGTCAGATGGCTCTGTGTTGAAGTCTAAAGGCTTCATTGCTGGGGTCTCTAGTGGTGTTGTGCTATTAGTCTTTGCTATAGTGTTCCTCTTTTTATACGTTGTAAGGCGGCGAATGCTTAGGCAGAGACTAGACGGAGATGTGGAAGATTGGGAAACAGAGTATTGGCCTCACAGAGTGCAATACAGAGACGTTTTGGAAGCAACAAAAGGGTTTTCGGAAGAGAACATGATCGGACACGGAGGGAATACGAAGGTTTATAGAGGAGTGTTGGAAGGTAAAGAAGTGGCGGTGAAGAGAATAATTATGAGCCCTCGTGAGAGTGTTAGCGGGACGAGTGAGTTCTTGGCCGAGGTCTCGAGCTTAGGGAGGCTAAGGCACAAGAATATAGTGGGACTAAAAGGTTGGTCCAAGAAAGGAGGAGAGAGTCTGATATTGATTTACGAGTACATGGACAATGGAAGCGTAGATAGGCGGATATTTGATTGTAACGAGATGTTAGATTGGGAGGAAAGAATGAGAGTGATAAGAGATGTTGCCTCAGGCATGTTGTATCTACATGAAGGGTGGGAGTCAAAGGTATTACATAGAGACATAAAATCAAGCAATGTGTTGCTTGACAAGGATATGAACGCGAGGGTGGGTGATTTTGGGCTTGCTAAGTTGCAGAACGCTAGTAAAGAGATGGTTAGCACGACACACGTTGTTGGAACAGCGGGTTATATGGCACCTGAGCTGGTAAAGACAGGGAGAGCATCAGCGCAGACCGATGTGTATAGCTTTGGAGTGTTTGTGTTGGAGGTAGTGTGTGGAAGGAGGCCAATAGAGGAAGGAAGAGAAGGAATAGTGGAATGGATATGGGGACTAATGGAGAAAGACAAAGTGGTTGACGGTTTAGACGAGAGAATAAAGGGGAATGGAAAGTTCAAGACCGAGGAAGTAGAGATGGTTCTGAGAATAGGATTGTTGTGTGTGCATCCTGATCCGAGGGTGCGTCCGAAGATGAGACAAGTGGTGCAGATATTGGAACAAGGGAGATTAGTGGAGGATGGTGGTGAGAGGGAAGTGAGCTTGTTGGAGAGAGTAAAGAGCTCTTACTTGTTGGGAACTGGTGAGGAAAGACAACAACATCCCACGTTCCAAGATGTATGGAACTCGTCTTCTTATTCTACTTCCTTCCAAAGTTATGATTCTATTCTTCATGGAAGGTGAAAAACCTAGCGTGAGAGTGTTATTTTTATTGAATGTATGTATACTGTATAGTTTATACATGTGTGATTATTCTGTGTATAAGATTATATGAATTTGATTAAATTGCATGAATCATTTTTGTTTGAGATTGTAAATAAGCTTTTACTACACTGAGATTTGGATGTTGTAATGTCATTTAATATGCTGAGATAACTCTATATATTATCTTGTCTTTGTGTCAACAAAAGTACACCTCTATCTGTTAGAGACTTGGTCAAGATTTCAGGTGAGTCTCCCAATCGATGCAAAAGGCAAGGTTGATAGAAAAAAATGGACAATAATAGTAATGGGCTCAATAGGATCATGCTTAAAAGCCCATAAATGAGTTTCTTAAAAGTTTTGAAGTAATGGGCTCAAAATTCACGTGTTCATCTATCTTCCTCAAAAAACCTAATTTCTCCTTGTTCTGTAGTAGCCATCTCTAGAAAAAAAAAATCCGAAAATTTTGTGCCCTTTCCACTAAGAACAAATTTCAAGGCTTAATCAGATGCATTTCCTCGAACCCGTTTCATTCTGATTGATATCCTTTGCTTTTACAGAAGAACAATAGACGAAGGTTTTGGGTGGAAAACAATGGCGGGTTGGCAGAGGAATTTACAGGTTGTTATTCGTCAAGTTGGTAGAAGAGTGAAGAACAGTCACATTTCTACCGCCAATTACTCTTCGACTCGGAATTTAGAATCACCTTTCTCTCAAGGTGGGGATTGTTATACCGTTTGAAGCTGTTGAGTTTTACTCATTTGGGTTTAGAAAATGTTAAATCGTTTCCGAAAATCTGTATGTTCTTAGTGGATCTTTGAATTGGCAGGTGTTATCTTGGATTTGTTATGGTATCGTGTTTCTGTGTTATATGAGTTGAGTGTGTGATGATTCGGTTTTTTTTTTTGCTGGTGAAATAGGTTACTTGCAGAGTCTTCTGAGACCAACATACTCCTCTAGACCACTGTATCATCATCTACAACAGCTGGTAATGCTTCTGATTCGACATTTCTTTTGTTTTCTACTGAGATTGGAGCTTCTTGTTTCCTCTTTGAGAAACTTGCTGGCTTCTGTTATTTTATATAGCAAATTTGTTGCTTTAGTTCTACATTGAAGGATAGAATTTCGAAATAGGGGAAGTGAGAACGTGAGATGACTACATCTATTTATCTATTTGAATTAGGCGAAAAGACTCATCTTTTGTAACTCCGTATCTGTAGAAAACTTGGGAACCTTTTACTTTTGGATATGAAATTTCATGGAATGCTGCTTGATTCTTTTCTGATCTGGATGTTCAATGTGTTTTCAGGGAATTTCTACCTCAAGAAAATTGCAGGCGGGTGAAGAGCCTGTATCATCACCTTTGTCATCTCCAGCTCTGTTGGGTACTGGACAAGAAGAAGAGCAGAAGATTATTCCAAAGCGTCAGAAAGTTCAGGCTGTCCTAAAGTCTATTAAGCAGGTGTGTTCTCTAACTCCGAGAACACTTTTCAGATGATCTGCTCCATTTCGTTTAATATGTCTCCATCTCAATCTTGTCATATGTGCTATATAATATGCCAATCCTTGCCTGTTTCAGAGTCCTAAGAAGGTCAACCTGGTTGCTGCACTAGTCCGTGGCATGCGTGTTGAAGATGCTTTGATGCAATTGCAGGTCACAGTCAAACGGGCTTCACAAACTGTGTACCGGGTAATCTCTGAGATTTGAGTTTAAAAACAAATCACTTTTGGTTTGTCTGTTCTACTCTCTTCCCCAGGCATTTGATACCTTTCCTCATCTAATGATACTTAGCCTACAACTTGTTCTGTTAATACAATGCTTAAAGGAGTTAAAAACTTAAAATACATATAATGCAGGTTATCCACGCTGCCCGGGCAAATGCTACTCATAACCATGGACTAGATCCTGACCGTCTCCTTGTTGGTATGTACTATTGATACTGGATCCGTGATTTCCTTGTTTTGCATTAAAGAAGAGAACATGATATGTCAGAGAGTTTACTGATTGGTGCTTTAAAGAAGTAAATATGATATGCCCGAACGATGTATTTCGTCTAAGCTTTTGATATGTGATGCAGCGGAAGCGTTTGTTGGGAAGGGGCTGTTTGGGAAGAAGGTAGCTTACCATGCAAAAGGAAGAAGCGGGATTATATCAATACCCCGGTGTCGCCTAACAGTCATAGTTAGAGAGACGACTCCAGAGGAAGAAGCTGAGATTGCGAGGCTCAAAGTTCACAATTTTAAGAAGCTAAGCAAGCGGGAGAGACGGCTTGTGCCACACAAGCTCATCGAGACAACTCCATACTGGAACCGCAAAGGTACCAGATCCAATCATCGATCCTCAGAGTTGGTACCGTCTCACTAGTATCTTTGTTCCCACAACCGTAACCAGAGCTTCTTTTTTATGATACCTTCCTGTTTGTTTTGGTTTGATATTGTATTGGTACTGTAGGACCAGTTTGCTATTGCATTCAATAAATATGTTGCCAGAGAGGAACCAAAACTCCACTTAACAGAATCGTCTCCGTTTTCGTTTTTCTTTTGAGTCTCTATGCTGTTTTGAAGTTGCTTTCATAGTGTAACAAACAAAGTTAATTATCTTCCCAGTCTTTGTAAGTAGGTTGTTATGGCTTGATGACCATTGACAAGAGTCCGGAGAGATTTTTTAAGAAGTAGTAGCAAAGTTTCCCAATCGTATTAGCGTGAATCAATGGTAGTAGATAACCACAACAGTTTGCTAGGATTAGTTCACGGAAATAACACACTATCTCCCAGGTATCAACAGATGTTAACTCCCTCAACATTTCTTAACCCCTTTAATCAAATTTGTTGGATTCACAGTTGAATAGTCTTTTAGAACTAAATCAGACTATTCTAAGAACCTACTTTTGCAAGAGGCAAGAGCAATAAAATCACACACGATTTTATACAAACAGAAGATGTCTTCTTGTATAAGATATAACAAAAGAAGGAAATACATACATGCAGCAATATGGAACAGTTAAGTTTCCAGAACTTACTTTAATACTTTGTATACTTGATCATGATTTCTTCTCCTCCAAGTTTCAACCATATATTTTCTTGCTTCCATTTATTCTCAGAAATTTAAATGAACTTCAAAATATGGAAACTACACAAAATGATTTTATCCTCCGAGAAGCTTTTGAAATTCATTAAATTATCTGTGAAGTTTCCTTAAAAGCCCGGCAATTCTAAAACCCACCAAATTAAATCGTTAAACCTAGCCCGATAAACCCTCAAACCGTAAGTATTATTTAGAACCTTCCGATAGCGTG
The DNA here is from genome assembly GCA_900406345.1 of Erysimum cheiri. Classification (NCBI taxonomy): domain Eukaryota; kingdom Viridiplantae; phylum Streptophyta; class Magnoliopsida; order Brassicales; family Brassicaceae; genus Erysimum; species Erysimum cheiri. The sequence goes on from OVAQ01000051.1 coordinate 61,906, forward strand.
GATCCAAACCCTATATATTTAGACCTAATCTTGCTCACGAGTAAAAACTAAAACAAAAAATCTGCACCGTAACCGACTCAAACTCATGATAATCATCTAACTCTTCTTCAACCTTTCGACTCGTCTAGCTAGATCGTAAATCCTTTGGCGAAAACAATGGCTCTCGAATGGGCTGACTTAAAGTACGTTTCAGTGGCAGCGTTCATGGTAATCCTCTTGACAATGCCATGACTAGACGTTTCCTTGCTTGTCAGATATTTTATTTTCATGAGATTCTTGCTTATGCAGTCAATGAAGAAACGTCTTACTAAGGAGATAGAGGCCCTGGGTGGGAAAGTGGAAAGAGCTTAACGAGACATTAAAAAAAAAGCTGGCTTCCTTGAGTCTGAAGGTGGAAGAGCATAGCAAGACATCTAAACTGATCTTAGATGATGTAAGGAACTATCTTATATATTTTTCACTTCTAGTAGTTCTTATAAGGACTAGAAGCAAGTTTAGTCGTATAAAAAATATGCAAAATTATGTAGAGTATCTATTTAATTAGTCCCGAGCTGTTTATTTACATGTGTACAGTAGATTTCTTGCTGGGGTTTTGTTACGACTTACTTCTGTTTGGATTTAGCTAGCTCAATTTATCTATGGAATCGTGTAGTTGTAGTTCTGATTAATTACACAAAACTTTATTTTTAAAACCGGTTTCTGAGATTACTTGCCTTTCTTTGATATACTTCTAATATGCTAATGTTCTCATGCAATATCTGTTTTGCTTCAATGCAGGTAACCAAGGTGAATTCACAAACTTCACAACTTGAGTTTGACCTTCAGTAACTTACAGAAATGATGTCCGGGTTGTAAGTCACATTTTTTCCTCTTATATGCATATATCTAGCTAGCTTTTCCCTCTTATGAATTTGTATAATTTTTTGTTTATTTTGGTATGAACAAAAAATTTATTCAACAAAAAAGCCATGTTTACATTATATACAACATTGTGCTAAGTAGTTTGTATATATATATAAATTCTCTCTTAACTAAAAGAAAATTGTATTTGAAAAGGACGACTATATATAGTATCCCATCTTTCTTTCTTAATTGTCACTCTCTTTTCTATGAAATTTTACAGGAAGCGAAGCTTGGAATTCTTGAAAGCAAACAACTAATCTATTTACAACCATCAGATATATACTACACACCACTTAACATTATCGATCACTTTTCTTAAATCTTATTTATCTGAAACATTCATTTTCCTTTAAAACCTTTCAGAATGATAATATTCTCGAGATGCAGGCAACTATATCAAGCCTCAGACGTTCAAGGCAAGACAAGCACTAAAGTTTAAGAGAAATGTTGTCTTCCTTGGTTTTTTTTATGTAACTAAAGGCTTGATTGAAAAAACCTTGTTATTAGCGTTTTGATTTGGTGACAGTGTGTTTTGATAGGTCTTCCAATAACCTATACAACCTCCACTTTGAAGGTCATTATGTTTGCACTGATGTGTTTTGCAAGAACTTATGCTATCCAGAATGAAGTCTTTTAATTGATTTATAGTAAGTGATGATCGTTTGTTTTGTTTAATAAACACATCAACCAAATAGTGCGTAACTTTTTAGCTATGAAAAATATCATATTATATATCGTAGTTTTCTGGATAAGTATTTCTGTGTGCTGAATGTTATGAAACAAAGAATAGTCATTATCATCAGCATAATTTTGTAACTTTGAACTACTTTTTCAACAAAAAACACTAATAAGTGAACCTTTTATAAAGTATATAAGTATGCAACTATTTTTCAATCAAAATAAAAAGAGTAATTTTTTTAATCTAAGATTTCTTTTGTTTTTGTTAAAACAAGATTTCTTCGGTACATCTTTGCAAGGGAGATAAAACATTACGCATGGAAACATATTAGAATATTAATTAGATTAGTTGAAATCAATCGTCGAAGCCGTCTTAGCTCAGTGGTAGAGCGCGTGGCTTTTAACCACGTGGCCGTGGGTTCGATCCCCACAGACGGCGTTATTTAAACTTTTATGTTCACTCCTTTATGATTTCGTTTCTATCCAAGAAACATTCTCAGCAATATAACTATTTTCTTGCCACGTTTAATTATTCTAGTCCATCAGCTTGTTTTATACCTTTCTGGTAGTCCCAAACTCAAAACTTCACAAATAACGAAGTGCCATACATTGATACAAAATATAGGCCAATGGCTCCTGCAGGCTGCGGTTAATAAATTTCAGTGGCTGGTTTAACTGTTTCATAAGCTTCATATAGAAAAAGCTCTTACTAGTATTCTATATTGTGATTCGGCAGCTTCTCATCTCTATATATAGATCAAATTAAATTAAATCCAATTTTCTATGAATGAACTAAACACATATATATTTGAGTTTTTGTGGTTCTTGAGTAATTTGAAATTCGAAGACTACATGCCACTACAACTAATCAACTCGTTGATGTTTTTACAAAATCTCTCCATTCCTATGAATATTCAAACACATTTTATTTATAAGACAATTCTAACATTTTATTTGCTAGATGAGAGAGTCCTTGACATATTCTCTCTATTGGATTTCGGTATACCAAGTAAATATACAGTATTGGTTAATTAAAATTGTAAAAACCAGAAACATAGTTTAATTATTATATTGGTTTAATTGGTTGTTACTTCCTCATTCACTTAACAAATTAAAAAATATATATATATATATATCATAACAAAATCTTACTCCTATTAGCTAGTGACAGATTCATAATCTAAGTAACGATAAAAAAAAGATCTATATGTATCAACTAGTGAACCGGAAACAATGTGTAATGACACTGCAACCTCGTTTGTATGGATTAGCTTTTTTCCCCGGTCCACAACTATAATAGGAACGACCACGTCGTTTACACGGTACATTATTCTTCTTCAACGCACCATAGCTAATATATCTTGCGGCTTTTAAAATCCTGTGGCTCAATTCAAATCCAACCATCGTTCTCTTCTCTTCCCCACCGTCGATGCAAATACCTAAGTCGCAGTTCACTCTCTTAGCTCTGGCCAGCACCGGAGCTGCAGCCACCGGGATGGTCACAGCGATAATCAAGAGCTTGATGTAATTCATCATCGAGATCTAATCGAAGATAAGTCGTAGAGCGAATGATGATTAATTACTGATTTGGGATTTATAAACTGGTATCAAGTGGTAATATTATATAGATCTGTAGTTTGCCCGGTTCTTACTCTATAACTTGTTCAATGTTTACCTCGGTGAAATTCTAGAGTTTTAATTATGTTTTGTGTGTAAAAAGATTTATCATATCTTAATCGTTCACTAAGAATAGCACTGAACTTGGTCGATCGCTCACTGCTGGATTGATATAGCATGTAACTCGCATAATTAAGCGGGCTAACAATTTATTCATTTCTTACATATACAAAACTACATAAGATTTTACTATTTTAGTATTTTAGTATGTATGGAGAAGTTTTGCATGAACTATGTGAATACTGCATATACTTTATATATATACTAGATAAGGACCCGCGTATACGCGGATTTTAAATTAAAATTTTAATAACCGGTGTAAAAAATAAAATTTAAAGTTAAAAAAATATATTTGAAGTTCTATAAACAAATT